>JAOYMZ010013173.1:0-20417 GCA_025802335.1 Pinguicula primuliflora
TGATTAGAAGGTATTAAGAAGGTTTAGTATTTTATTTCTTTTCTTCCTTTTCTTTTAATGTCTTTTAAGTAAAAAAACAATAAAAGTAAATCAATAATGAAATAGGAAGTTACATTTCGAAATAACATTTTTGCGGAGGTTACTTGTCCAATTATTCCCTTTCACAACTATTCAATTTTAAGTAATTCAAGAATTTAAAAGGGTGAGAGGAGTGAAATGAGTATGGCGGAGAGGAGGCCAGCAAAGGAGCTTATCCAGGAGGGTGAAGACGATGGCGGAGGATGGATGGAGGTCATCAGGAGGCAGAAATCGGCGTCGCACATTAACAAATGGCACTGGGTTCCGGTTCAAAAAGACGGCCGGAAAGACGCAAATTACGATCTAACCCGTCGTATGCGGGAGAGACTTACTTCGTTCTTCGTCTCCAACATCCCTCCAAAATGGAATGCTAAGCAAATGGTGTGCTACTTCAGAGAATTCAAAGTATTGGCAAACGTCTATATTACGAACAAATTAGGCAAGGATGGTCGGAGATTCGGCTTCGCGAGATATGCCAACGTGAATGATCCAGGAAAAATGGCAAAGGGGATGAATGGTAAAATCTTGGAGGGCTCCAGATTACACGTGAATGTAGCCCTATATGGCCATGGCGGGGACCCTAAGAAATTTCTCAAATTGGACGCTACACCAGCGACCTTGCCAACCTTGCATACAGGAGGCCATGTTCGACAAGGAGTGACCTATGCCAATGTTATGAAGCTGCTGGCAACTAACACTCCAAAAGCCCCTCAAGGTTCCAGTAATGAGTCATATTGCACGGCGCAACAAGACAAAGTCTGGCTTCAATCTGCTCTGGTGGCGACATTATTGGATAAATCGGACACTGCCATGCTTACAGTTTCAGCAAGTTTGTATTCAATGGGCTGTACTGGTATTAAGATGCAACGAATATCAGGGGACAAAGTTCTGTTAACAAATATGACGGATGAGCAACGTCGGAATATTTTGGAGTTCGGGCATCAAACTCAAAATTTGCTCTTTGCCAATATAAAACCATGGCAGGAAGATATAGAATTGCCCACTCGAGAAATTTGGCTCCGAATCACAGGGCTGCCTTTGCATGCTATGAATGTTCCATTTCTTAATTGGTTTGTATTGAAGATGGGGAAGGTCCTGTCTATAGACGATGCGACGATCAAGCATGAAAATTTACAATGGTGTCGCATACATCTATCAACAACTCTGAAGCGATCTCTAGCAGGTCTCACAAGAATAATTATTGATGCAAAGGAAAATGATATACATATTGAGGAAGAAGCTCCACTACATCCTGATGCGGTAATTTCGAGACCTCCAACGACTCTAGTACAATCTCGAACGCCGACATTGCTAGAATCCGTAGGTAATGTAACGAACCCCGATCCCGTGTTGGGGATCAAGGGCTCGTTATGGCAGCACAGCCCGCAACCGTGCTCGAGCCCATCAGAGAAACGAAACTAATATAATTAGTTTACGAAAATCTTAAGGTTTAAAACATCAAATGCACACAAGGTTCACGAATTGGGTTTAACCCAAATACATAAGGACTAACAAGTCAAGGCCCATTATTGCATAGTCTAAGTACTTGATACTAAAAGATAACGACAGTCTAGAAAGAACTGCGAGAACCTCCATCCAGTGAAATCAAGTCAATGCCTCTCCGATTTTGCAAGAAAACATACGGGTAGGTTCGTGAGCCAACAAGGCCCAGTAGGTAATCGACCATCGGAATACATCGAATTAACACATCTATGTGAGTTTTATAAGTTATAATATAACATGCCAATACACATAATGTACCATTAACCACAACATACGTTATATCCATAATTTCGATCCAAATACATTCTCAATGGGACAGCTCACACAACCTATCGTAACCTATCCGAACAAGAGATAAATTGCAATTCACACCAAGCCGCACACCAATATAAAATACACACAAGGGGAAGAAACCCAACACATCAAAAATACACGGCCCACTCCCTTGCTACCCTAAGGCCCAACTCGTCATCTCCCCCCATGTATCCGTTCAATCCGGTCACCCATCACTCCTGGCCACATCAACAATGTAAGTCCGTTCGAAGTCCCTACCTCCGGAGCAACCTTTCCACCGGAAGTTCTGTCCACTACCTCTTTTCCTGATTTTGCAGAGATCGGCCAAAACCAGCCAGCATCAGCCAATCCCACCGTCCCTCCATCTGAATCCACACACACCCTTCATAAAATTTCCACCAAAATCACTCATCTCTCGTCGGCGATCATCGACCGGTTCCCTCACCCATCAAAATTTTGCTCACGGTAACCTTCCAAACACTCAATCCCACTCACGAGAATCTTCCATCACTCTGTTGCTCGTAATCTCTCATTTCTGCTCACGGAAATCTCCCTCTCCGGCCGCCAGTCGACGTTCACTCTATTCTGCCCGTGGAAGCTCACCCGGCCGGCCGGCCTCCTCTCATTTCTGCTCGCAGAAATCTCCCTCTCTGTCAAGCTCATACACACGTCGCCTCTCTTCGCATACTTCTCTCAGGGTCGTGGTAATTGAGCCTGAGCCAATTCCGATACCCCCTCCCCAAGCCACACGGTTGCTAGGACTCCCAAGTTATTTTCCAGCAGACTTGAGGCAATGGGGCTCAGAGAGACTCTCCAGCCTCTCCACCACCACGCTTGTTCATCTCCGAGCTCCTTCCTACCAGCCAGATCATCACACGCCGGATAAGGATTCACAGCCACGGTTTGCTTCCCATTCGCATCCCCCATCCCCTAACATCATACCCAGGATAGGGCACAATTCCAGCATCCGTATCATAACCACAATTTCACATAAATCCAGCATCCAGAAGAATATAGAGATCGATTATATTCATCCTATCATTCACAACCACAATTCAAATCCCATTCGCATCCCCCAGTCCAAATAACATACACCAGACATGACACATATCCAGATTCCGTATCTAAGCCACAATTGCACATAGATCAAATATCCAGAGAGATAAAGACAACATTTTATATTCATCTTATCCAGTCCGACTCACAAATCATAAAGATAGACACCAGGGAAAAGCACATGATTCATCAATCGAAAAACAACTCAATACCACGAATAAGATCCATAAGCATCCAATTCACGTACTCCCTTACCCGTATTGATCAGGGTGGTGGCAAGGGCTGACCGGAGATACGACTCTATCTCCGACGACCAAGTATTTCACCCCACAGCAACTAGTGCTGCGTGTTCCACCTCCGTCAGCCAGTCCAACCATCGCTCCCCCTTCCCCAAGGAAGAACACCTACTGATTACTCTTCTCCAATCAAACTGGAAATCGCTCGCCGAAATCAGAACACACCCTTCCAACCCTAACTCCATTTCCTACCCTTTTATACGAGTAATACTACCCGCTCCTCTCGATTTTACCCTTCACGCCGTACGGATGATGATTTCCACTCCCAACTTCATCTCAATTCACTAATCCGGTGGAGTGTTAATCTCCTGAACTAACTGAAGACGCGTTCTTTTTCAGACGCACGAGATTAGCAGAAGTGGGTTGGGTTATGGGCCGTAACCGTCGGCCGAGATCAAGGGATTTGAAGATGGGCCGAGATCAAGGGATTTGAAGATGGGTCGATTATCCCAACAGTGGTCGGCCCAATTCAACTCCCTTGGGCTTAAATTAGTGATTCCTGGTGGGCTCCGTGGGCCCATCAATTCACGGTTCGTTCACTACAGCCCAAGTTAAAATCTATTCTGGAAAGAATTACTCGACATAAAAGAAATAAATTTCGACATACCTTAAAGGTACGCACTCACCGGGGAACTCCTTTGGATTGGATCTAAATTTGCTATTAAAATCTCCAGAAAATCCGACGAGTGTCCTGCAAATTAGGAGTGGAGATATTGAAGTCAATGGAAATATTTAAAATGGACTCGTAATTGGTGGAGCTTATGAGGAAGGAAACGTGATTGACGGAAATTCAAATCAAGTAGATATTGAAGGCAACAACCTACCTCTCTCCAGGACCCAGCTGTCTCCAAACCCATTCAAACTTTTAAATAAAGAGTCAGCAAATCTGGGATCGACACCTATCACTCTATGTGGAAGGGTCCCCCCACGTTCGGAAAGCTATCAGTCATCCAGGTCAAGATGTATAGTGCCTGTGGGCCCCATTGCACGTATGATATGGCAAAAAACGGCTAGAGAAAATTGTGAGAAAAGAAAGGAACGACTTCAACAAAAAAGGAATTGCCATCGCAGACATAACACTCTATTGAATTTATCGTCTGTAGTGCAGCCGGACCAGTCTGCAGTTATGGTAGAACCCCCTATTGCCACCTCTGCTCCTGATGCTGATACAACACTAGTAGTACCCTCCAGGGACCTGCAAGTAGAAGCACAAACTATGTTCAAAGAGGCCAGCAAATAGGTATCCATATCACTACTACTCATACTCAGCAGTTGGTTGACATGGAACTAAGAGATCAGAGGGCTAATCAAAACTGAGCACATAGCTATACCTATTGGTTATCTACAAGTTTTAATGCATCTGTTATCTCAAAATACCCGAGGATTTGGCACACCTAATAAGCATCGGGAGGTAAGCTCAGCTATCTGCAGGTTTAATATTGAAAGGATCTGTTTACAGGAAACAAAGATGGCTCTAGTGGAAAGAAGCTTGGTTGAACGCCTATGGAACTCCCAGATATTGGATATGTCTCTAAGGCTTCTAATGGCCTTTATGGGGGCCTGATGATCTCTTGGAAACTCGAAGCTTTCTCATTGTTATCACACAAGGAAGAAGAAGGGTTTTTGGAAGTAACTGGTTTATGGGGAAGGGAAAGGAAGGAGGTTAAAATTGTTAACATCTATGCCCCTTGTTCGATTGTGGGGAAGAAGCGCCTATGGCTCAATCTAGTGAGATATATTCGACAGTACAATGGACCTATATGGTGCTTATGTGGAGATTTTAATGTTGTTCGAACGGGCCTAGAACGAAGAGGTTTATCTGCATGTTCAAACAGGGAGATGGACGATTTTAAAACATTTATATAAGCAGCTGAGCTGGTGGATCTTCCCTTACAGCTAAGGAAATTCACCTGGTACCAGCCTGGAGGGTCAAGTGCGAGCAGATTGAATAGATTCTTGTTATCTCCTGGCTGGATTGACACATGGACAAGTCAATCACAGCTATTGAGCGGCAATTCTCTGATCATGTTCCTGTTATATTGTTAAATGAAACAATGGATTGGGGTCCAAATCCCTTTAAGGTGCTGGATGCATGGTTTGATCACCCTACTTTCGAACAGTTTGTCAAGGAAGCTAGGGAACAAACTACTGCGAATGACACCCCTAGTTTTGTTATTCATCAGTGATTAAAACAGCTAAGACTACGTCTCAAGGAGTGGAACCAAAATGTGTTTGGAGATTTATAAGCAAGAATTCAAAATGCATCTGCTAGAATGAATGATCTGGACCTTACACTGGAAGCTGGTGTTTTGAACGATCAGGAATTATTAGAGAGGAAGAACGCTTATGCCGACCTGAAGACATATACTGTTAGGCACTCGAATTTGATCTACCAGAAGTCTAGAAATAAATAGTTAAGGGAAGGGGATGCTTGCACTAAATACTTTCATGCTTGCCTAAAAAACAACATGGCACGAAATACTATACATGGCATGACAATTGATGAGGTATGGAGGACAGAGGTGCTGACTATAAAACAACACTTGCACGAGGAATTTGCCCAACATTTCCAAGCTACAAACTCTGTTAAACCAGCTGTTTCATGGAACCTCTCAAGGAAGCTTAATGCGGCTGATAATCTGCAGCTAACGAGTCAATTCACTATGGAGGAGGTAGAATTGGTTGTGAAGGGGCGTGGTAGTTCTAAAAGCCCTGGGAAAGATGGCTTTAATTTCAAGTTCATAATGAAATTCTGGCCAGTTATTAGGAGTGATGTGCTGGCTTTCCTTACAGAGTTCTGGGAAACTGGAAAACTAGTGAAAGGCCTAAACTCTACACTAGTCTCTCTGGCACCAAAGACTTCCAATCCTCAAACCATCTCTGATTTCAGGTCAATCTCTATGGTGACAAGTTTATATAAGATCCTATCTAAGGTACTGGCTTCGAGATTGAGGGTTGTCCTTCCTAGATTGATATCTAAAAATCAATCTGGATTTATTCCTGGGAGACAAATTTTGGACAGCATTCTAATTGCGAATGGGATAGTGCATGATGCAAAGGTTATGAAGAAGAAGTGCTCTTTATTCAGAGTGAATTTTCAAAAGGCTATTGATAGTGTCCATTGGAGCTACTTGTGGAGAATAATGAAAGCTATGGGATTCAATGACGTATGGCTGAAGTGGATGAAGGGGTGTGCCACTTCAGCTCATATGTCCATCACAGTGAATGAAAGCACATGTGGAGAATTTAAACTCGACAGAGGATTGAGGCAAGGCTGCTCGTTATCACCACTATTATTTGCAATAGCTACTGAGGGTCTCAACTATTTTGCAGAAAGAATGGTTATGATGGGTGAATTGAGAGGTTACCAGATAGGTGAAAGAAACACAATCGTGACCCATCAGCAATTTGCTGATGACACTATTTTATTTGGCAATGGAACAAGACAAGATGTTATGGCTTTTAAGACGATTCTCAGGCTGTTTGAGATGTGTTCGGGACTGAAAGTCAACTTCCAGAAGAGTAAGCTCATTATTCTCAACACTGAACCAGAAGAGTCTCAATATATGGCTAATCTATTGGACTGTAAGTTGGAGTCTGCACCTTTTAAATACTTGGGTGTGGAAGTGGGAGTTAATCCACGTCTCACCAAAACCTGGAAACCAGTACTTGATCTACTTGAGAAAAGACTAAGGGAGTGGGATGAATCCTACGTTTCTTTTGGAGGACGAATTATATTACTGCAAACTGTCCTTTCAACAATACCATGCTACTACTTATCTATATTCAAAGCCCCTGAGGGAATCCTAGCCAGAATGAGAAGCTTAATGAGGAAAGTTTTGTGGGGGGAAAAAGTAGAAGGGAGAAGAAAGATTTCCTGAGTTTCTTAGACTAAGATCATATATCCTAAGGATCGAGGAGGCCTAGGAGTTCGAGACCTATCCAGATTTAACGAGGCACTAATGACCAAATGGGCTTATCGTATTCTAACCGAAGAACACACCCATTGGCTGGAGTTAATAAGCTCAAGGTACGACCACACAGATAGCAGCAGATATCTCCAGCGAGCTACTAATCCAAAAGCATCTGCTTTCTGGAAAAGTGTCACTGGTACTCTGTCACAGGAATGGTTTGGAAATCTAATTCATAGGCAGTCTAAAGATGGGCATACAACTTATTTCTGGACAGATAATTGGCTGGGGAACTCAAGCTTTGAACACAGATTTCCTAATCTCTATAGAGCAGCAGCAGATAAAGACACAATAGTTCATGCTAAGAGAATCTACTATAATGAAACTGAATGGACCTGGAACTGAGTTTGGAGTAGAATATGCAGTGACCAAGAAATTCAGGAATTTGCAAACTTGCTCCAGCTGCTCATCACAGCACCTCCGCCATTAGATGAAAAAGACTCCTGGATTTGGCTGGGATCACACTCTGGAAAATAAAGCATAAGAGAGATGTATCAGGAGTTAATGTAGCCACACTGGTCGCTGAACCTAGCAGATGCTAATGCAAATGTGGTCTGGAATCGCTTGATTCCGTTAAAGATTTGTGCATTCATGTGGAAGCTAGTCCAGAATCGCTTACCAACTCAGGATAATCTAGCTGCGAGGGGCATCTAGCTTCAGGATTCGTCTTGCCTTCTATGCTCCACGGTACCTGAAACAGCAACGCACCTATTTTTACATTGTCCAGAAGCAAGAAGAGTAAAGCAACTAATTGAGCAGTGGCTGGGTGAATCGTTCCAAGCCGCAACGACGCTAATGGAACTCATGAATTCAAATGCGGCAAGCAGCGGCTGGAAGGGGGCTATATGGAATGCCCTTACTCAAACTTATCGTTTGGAAAATCTGGAAATGGCGAAATGAAGTCCTCTTCATTGCTAATCCGATCCCGATACATGGAGTCTTCGAAGGGATCCAGCATCAACTCTGGCAAACGCTCAAAGCAAGAGGGATGATTCATACTTTCGTCGATTTTGCAGGATGGTGATTAAATCCGATTATGTGTATCAAGCTCGATTAAATGGGGGAGAAGAGAAGAAGAGCCCTAAATATGCATTAGGAATTGATCTGAGCAAATGTAAGGGTCTGAGCAGAAATACTACTCAAATTGTGCAATTTTATAAAAATGAATACAACATTTACTTACTCCCAAAAAAAGTAATTCAAGAATTTAATTACCTACTAAAAAAAAGAATTTTCTTCATCTCCTAAAGGGTATGATTAAGAATGATCCAAAGTTATAATCTGATTGAATTTTAATCTGATAGCTGAGATCAAAGTATTTTTAAATAGATTTTTAATGGCCTATCTAATCTGAATAATCAGATCGAAATTTTATAATCCAAATTTAAACTCTGTATCATTCTACATCATAAGTAAACTTCCAATAGAATGCTCCTAAATTAGGTTTGGCGAAGTAATTTAGTTTATTCTTGAACATTTTTTTAAAATTTATTATTGAAATTGACACTTATTGGTCACCAAGTAATCCTTTTGTTACCATATAAAAGTGGTTCTACTTCTAGTTCCTTGATAGATGCTTTACAATGCCCATTTCGGAGTACCTTATCGAGCTGTTTTATGTTTTGAACATTCGGTAAGCCAATCTAAACAACGTCGTTATTGTTTCCAAAATTATCATATCCATACCATTCTAGATCAGTATATATTTTAATTTTGACGCTCAAAATTTAATATTTAATTTGAATTATTAAATTTTGTACATTAAATAGATATTTTCAAAATTTTAATTCTTCTATGATAAATTTCAAAAATACTATCGATGTTAGGATTGATGGTGACTAACTTTGCGGTTTTGATATACAACACCGCTCCTGCCACCGCACTGCTCCTGCCACCGCACTGCTCCTGCCACCGCACCGCTCCTGCCACCGCACCGCTCCTGCCACCGCACCGCTCCTGCCACCGTACCGCTCTCTCACATACCTTCAGGAGGGCCCCCCACACCAATATGGATGTGTGTGCATGTGAGATACGGTGCGGCGGTGTGTACGGTGAGTAGTGCATAATTTTAATTTTTTACTTGTTATAACTTTTTATTATTAATTTTGATTTTATTATTTACTAGTTACTAGAATATTGCCTATGACTGAAATCACCGGTACGTAAAATAACCCGTGCGAAAATGTAAAATTACCCGTGTCTGAAGTTAATATTACTGGTAGCGAAAACGTAAAATTTCAGAGTGTGTTTGTGAGTAGTGGAGTGCAGCATCTACCTCATATCTCTTCTGATCATTCACTGTTATGCGTTTCTATTAAGGTGGGTCTTGTGGTTCCCAGTCTTATTCCCTCTTTTCGCTACTATATGGCATGGGAACATCACCCAGGCTGGCAATTTTGGCTGGAGGCTCATTGGGACTCGAGTGGGGACTTGGAGACTGCGCTTCAGACCTTCGTATCTCACATTCAGGATTGGAAATTGAATTATTTTGGCAATATATTTCAACAGAAATGAAGGCTGATTAGAAGATTGGCGAGGCTACAAGATTGTATGGCTATTCGGCCTTCATCCTATTTACAGCGGCTTGAATATGATATTAGAAAGGAGTTTGAAGCAATTCTGACTAGGGAGGAGATGCTTAGAAGACAATCTGCTCGTTTCAAGTGGATTTCAATGGGTGGTAGGAACACCTGATTTTTTCATTCTCTACATAAAGATAGAGGCAGAAGACCTCGGTCTAGGAGGATTATGTTAGAAAGTGGGAATTGGTGCTCTGATCGAACAATCCTGGTGATTGAGGTCTCTAAATATTTTGCGAGGATTTTTGGGGATGGAGGCAGTAGAGTGACTGATCACAGATATGTTTTCCCGCTGGTTGGACGTTTTCCATCTCTCCCCAAGTCTACTATTGACCTCCTTGAGCAGTCGGTCAGTGAGCAGGAAATTGAAATGGCTCCGTTTGGCATGGATCCTGAAAAAGTGGCTGGACCCGATGGCTTCTCTGCAGGTTTCTTCCAGCATAATTGGAATACTGTCTCTCATGCGCTCCTACCATTTGTCAAGAAAGTCTTCAGTGAGGGGCACATTCCTGAGTCGTTGAACAGGGGTATGATTACTTTAATTCCTAAGATCTCTCCCCCAGAGTTGTTTGATCACTTTAGGCCCATAAGCCTTATTAACATTAGTGTGAAGGTGGTTACGAAGGTCATTTCTAATAGGTTGAGACTAGTGCTACCACTTCTGGTTTCTCACAATCAATCTAGTTTCATAATGGGATGAACTATCTCTAAAAATATCATTATAGCTCAGGAAGTCATCCATTCTATGCGAAGATGCAAGAAAAGTAAGGGATTCATGGCTATAAAGATTGACCTGACCAAAGCTTTCGACAGAATAGAGTGGTCGTTCATTGAGGAAACGCTATATGAGGTAGGAATTCTGCTATATCTTAATCGGGTTATAATATCTTCTCTCTTTACTAGTTCTATGCAGGTGTTGTGGGATGGTCAGCGAGGTCCTACCATTTTCCCGAGGAGGGGTGTCCATCAAGGGGACCCTATTTCACCGCTTTTATTCGTGCTCTGTATGGAGCGCTTAAGCCATCGTATTGAGGATGCTACAGCACTGGGAATCTGGAAACCTTTTCTAATTTGGAGAAGTAATTTGAAGCTCTCACACTTGATGTTTGCTGATGATCTTATCCTTTTTGCAGAAGCCTCAGAATCTCAAGCATTTTCTATTATGGATTTACTTAAGGTTTTCTCACTGTCCTCGGGTCAAACTGTAAATAGTAGTAAATCGGTGTTCTGGACTTCGCCTGGGGTTCCTACAACTGTGGCTGATGCTATTGAAGCAGCTATGGGTATCTCGTGGGTGGAAGACCTGGGAAGGTATCTAGGCATTCCGTTGCTCCATAAAAGAGTTTCTAAGAATATGTTTGAACCCACAGTTTTGAAGATGCGAAAGAAAGTAAAGTTTTGGAATTCCCGGAGAATATCTATGGCAGGTCGTTTGGTGTTATGTAAAGCTGTTTTAAGTGCCATGCCTCTTTACTCTATGATGACTATGTTGCTGCCTTTGTCTACCTCGATTCGATGGATCAGATCATGCAGAATTTCTTGTGGGGTGGTACTTCAGAGCGTTCTGGTCCCCCGCTTGTTGCTTAGCATAAAATATGTCAGATCAAGAAGGCAGGGGGTTTGGGGTTATATCATTTTCGAGAGGTTAATCAATGCCTCATTTTCAGAATTGCTTGGGAGTTGTTCATCGGTCCGGATAAACTTTGGAAACGGATTCTGAGAGCTAAATATAACATTTTGGAGGATTTGACTTTCAGGTCTCATGATGTTGCAGCCGGGTCTCATCTATGGTGACAGATTGTCTGAGCTATCCCGCTGGTGCAACAATGCACTCAATGGATTATCGGGAATGGTGAAACAGTTCGTCTCTGAAGGGATATATGGTTTCCTTTTGACAAGCCTCTTAGTATCTTTGCCACCTCTCAGATTACTCCATCTGACTTGGAGCTTCATGTATCGGACTTCTGCTCTGTTTCGGGTTCGTGGGACAAGGTTAAACTTGATGCTTGGTTGCCTAAATTGGTTGTGGATAGTATTCTGGCTCTAC
Source organism: Pinguicula primuliflora (assembly GCA_025802335.1). NCBI lineage: Eukaryota > Viridiplantae > Streptophyta > Magnoliopsida > Lamiales > Lentibulariaceae > Pinguicula > Pinguicula primuliflora. The sequence continues at coordinate 11,825 of JAOYMZ010013173.1, forward strand.
CACCTCCTAACAGAGATGCGGGATGTGACAAGAGGGCATGGATTTTTATCGTCCCATGGTGTTTTCAGTGCTTCTTCTGCAATGGAGAATATATTCCAGCAACAAGCTGGTTTATCTGGGTTTCCTTGGACTCGTCTCTGGTCATTGAATATTACTGAGGCTAATAAGGTTTTTTATGGAAGGTTCTTCGTGGAGCTTTATGGACTAATGAGGAGCGTTGTAGGAGGGGACTCTCTACCTTGGAAGACTTCCTTATCTGCCAGAGACTTGAGTCTATTCTGCATATTTTGCGTGACTGCCCCAGAAGCAGATGGATTTGGGGGGCCCTATTTACTTCTCTGCCTTCTCTATTTTACACGGCACACAACCATATTGAATGGATATCTGATTGTATCTTGTGTTCTGATCTTGATCTCAATTGGCAGGTTGCTTTCGCCACAGAGTGTTGTCGTCTTTGATTAAACCGGAATGATGAAATTTTTCAAGGGAAGCGCCAACATCCCTGGAGTATTGCTGCTGCCATCTGCGTCTTTTTCAAAGAGTCGCAATATATGATGAATTGTTCTCGGATACGTACGTGCCCAGACATCTGGTTATAGAACAAGGCTGGATATTGATGTGAAGGGTGGTCCAGATTCCTCCTCTGATCTCCTCCTCATGGTAGATGCTGCTGTTTGTAAACATTCTAGTGTGGCAGGTTGTGGAGCTGTCCTTCGGGATAATAATCACAGATGGGTATCGGGGTTCAGTCGTCATTTGGGTGTGTGTTCGGTACTCACTCCTGAGCTTAGGGCTTTGTTTCATGGGCTCCGGTTGGTGGAGGATCACCCCCAAAGTTCTGTCACAATTCTTTCTAACTCCAAGGTGGCTGTGGACTTAATTCATGGTTTTACAAAGGATGTGCGGAATGGTGAATTGGTGCGTCTGATACAACAGCTCGTTCAGGTACATGGCTGATGCACTGTTTCCTGCATCAACAGACAAACCATTTCTGATGCAGATGCTTTAGATAAAAGAGGTTTGTTGAGGATCCGTTTATGGCGCCGGGTGGTAGGAAGGCTATTGCACCATTTCTGATGCGAGTTGGGTATTCTCATTCTACTTTTTCTATATGTGCAACCGCACTTGAGACCCATGATCTGAGTTGGTCAAGTCGGACCCATAGCCGATGTAGGCCGGGTCTACCAAAGTTTGACATTATACCCTAAACCTTTAGCCCATTTGTCTATTAATCGGACCAAACGTTTGGTCCCAATTGAATCTGGGCTACCTAAACGGGCCCAACTGTCAAGATCTCATCCGACCCTTTCCATTTTGAGTAACCAGTTTGAGACCCAAAAAGAATTTCACCTGCTTTATGAATTATGATGCTTTGAAGATTGTCAAGAGGGTCCCATGAGAATTGATGTTCCAGCTACTTCACCAAAATTTTAGTTGGAAAGAAGTTTGTTATGTTAGTTACTCCTCCAGGTTTACTTTCTTCCTTAGTAGTTAGTACAGCAGCAGATGGTGCATTTCGTTAGAGGGGACAAAATGAAAATGCTGCAGACACTAATGACTATCAGGAACCGAAAAACCAGACGGAATGGACGTGAAAATACTGGAAAACCCGAGCTTGACTTAGCACAACAACACTTGGTATGGATAGGGTGATCATTTCACTTGGTTTCGGCTTATACATTCGGTTTCATTGTATCACGTATAGCTTTTCCCAATGAACAAGTACATGAGTTACATATGTAGTGGAATGGTCATCTTTTGTTGGCGTGATTAGTTTGACAACGTACTTATCCTTCACGTAGAGCTCGTCCATTCTCATACAAAATTTATAAGTTGTGAGTATCCCGATGGGAAGAAAGATAAAGAAAAAGGTGTTCACTACTTTAGGTACAATCAAAGAGAAAAGTGGAGTGTGTTTGGCTAGCACAGGGGAAAAAGAGACCATTAATGAAGCACGAGGTCTGGATTCCATGGAATTGGTTAGGTTCGTGGTTGAGAGGCGACATGGGCGGAGGGGAGCCATCAGAGTTGTGGCCGCCTTCTCCTTACTTCCTCCTCTTCTTCACCCGAGGTTAAAAATAAGTCTCTACATGGGAACATAGTTCAACTTAAGCATGCATATGTTAAAGAGGGGTTGGCTTAGTGGTTATGGGGTGACAATTGCACTCGAAGATCACGAGTTCAAATCTCCTCAACGACATTACCTATCAAAAAAATTTAAACATGCATATGTCGGAAAAACTATATGGGAAGAAAATACAAGCACAATAATCACAAGAGCCTGAAGTGGAATAACGTGATTAGATGATTATTAAGTGTGATCGCGCCTTAAATGGATATTCTTCTTGCCCCTTTGTCTTGCAGCACAGACGATATGTTATCTGTCCCACACCTATTTGAAATATGAAAAGTGGAATACCTAACGAAGAAAATGAGAAGAGAATTTTCCACAAAACACAACTTATAATTCAAGCAAAGCAGCAAGGCAAGAGGCGTGCCGTGGGACCAAATTGTACAATTTTCCTCTTCAAGCGTTCCCATTCAACTCCAAGGAAATACTGTTGGTGACCCACCGCAAAAGGCCATTCGGACCACGATGACAAAGGGTAAAACTGTCGGAATAGAATATGCGCGAATTGAGAACGGAGATACACTTTCCTCCAATAGTTGCATTGATTTAGGAAAATAAAAAATTCATTGTGTGGATTGTCTGCTGATTCCACCCCAATCCCAATAAATATCACCACTTCCCATTTCAAACTCTTCACTGCTCAAGTCTCCTTCTCCCCTCTTCCAGCAGAATGTCTACCCTGGGTTTGAGCTGCATTGTCAGTTTAGTGCTAGTGGCACTGAGCACAGTTGAGGGCAGAGTTCCGGGAGTGTACACTGGCGGTGTGTGGCAGACAGCTCACGCCACGTTCTACGGCGGAAGTGATGCATCCGGAACTATGGGTAATGTAGTATGTACTCCGTTATGTCTGTTGCCAAACTCCATAGATGCTTGGAAAGCTGAATTTCTTTTGAGTATATGCAGGGGGAGCTTGTGGATACGGCAACTTGTATAGCCAGGGCTATGGCGTCAACACTGCAGCTCTTAGCACGGCTCTCTTCAACAAAGGCTTCAGCTGTGGGGCGTGTTTTGAGATCAAGTGCAGAGACGTGCCGCAATGGTGCCACCCCGGGAGCCCTTCAATTTTCATCACCGCCACCAACTTCTGCCCACCAAATTATGCTCTGCCAAACGACAATGGAGGATGGTGCAATCCTCCAAGACCACATTTTGATCTTTCTATGCCCATGTTCCTGAAAATCGCAGAGTACAGGGCTGGCATTGTCCCCGTCTCTTACCGCAGGTCAGTAACCGAACTCCCCACCTTTACTAGTTGATCTCTAGCCTTAACATACTCGTTTCCGCCATCGCAACAGGGTTCCCTGCCATAAACGGGGAGGTATCAGATTCACCATCAACGGTTTCCGTTACTTCAACTTGGTTCTGATAAGCAACGTAGCAGGAGCAGGAGATATAACGGGAGCCTGGGTGAAGGGGTCCAGGACTGGGTGGATGGCAATGAGCAGAAATTGGGGGCAAAACTGGCAATCCAACGCCATCCTTGTCGGACAATCCCTGTCATTCCGTGTTAGGACCAGTGACCGCCGCAGCTCGACATCATGGAACATTGTTCCTGCAAATTGGCAGTATGGTCAAACCTTCAAAGGGAAAAATTTCAGAGCCTAAAATGCAGGTTAAATCAACAACATAGAAGATGAGAGGTTCATGTTTGTGCGTGTTTTTAATCCTGTTATAATATAAAGATCATGAAGGGTACATGCGGTGTGCCGGTGTAGTGCTTGTTTCAAAAGCTGTGTGTTTTACTAGAGAAAGAAGATGGGTGGTCGTTGAATGTTGTAGAGGCTAGAAGAGGCTACAAGAATGGTGTTGCCCTCAGCTGTTTTCCACAAGTATAAACTATTGAAGGATCATTGGAAAAGAAATCAGTTTCAAAGCATTTCAGATACTTGTATTTGGTCCAAGATCAATGATAAAAAAAAAGAAAAAAAATGTGAGATTGTATCAGTAGATGAACAGAATCAAAGCTGTTTCATCTGTGGAAACCCAATCTCTACGGTTGTCTGGCCGCTACTTAATTTCCCCAGAAAAGTTCCATGAGAAAATCAAGCGTTTCATATCCGCATAGCTGTGTAAGAGTGAGAACCAAAAAATGTAACTCGCCCCTCATGCTTGAACAGCGAATGCAATATAACACATAATCATTCAACCAAATTGGAGTAAGGGCTCATATCAAGTGTAAATTAAGGTTATTCATAGCAGGAAACATCCCCAATTCAAAGAGATTGCATTGAGACGAAATTGTTGAAGAAAGGATTCTCTCCTCGCCACCAGCCAACCCATCGCCGGAACAACGGTGGGGCGGCGAGAATTTTTCGTATTCGAAAAAAAAAACTCCTAATCTTCACAAAAAATCATCTCCGCATTTTCTCATTTCTGAATTGAGCATCGATTTCTACAGAAAATCGACCCACTCGGTCCTCTCTCATCGTAATCACTGCCCTTTAATAAAAGAAATAAAGCAAAACAAGATCAAAGGATTTGAAAGCAAGGCGCATGCCGCATGCCGCATGCCCAAAACCCAACCGTCCAAGAATCTAGGGTTTATCCGTGTTACAGGCTATAGCTAAGTGAAGACGGTTTTTATGCTCAGTATTCGGCCCATTGGAAGACCAATAGGCACAAATTTGGCCCAAAGAAAATTTCCACATAAAATGTCATACTTACATAATTTTTTTAATAAAAAATTAAGTGGCAACGATGTAGTTTTACGTGGAAAAGTATATTTTTATATAAAACGATATCATTTTATCACACTTATACTTAATTTTGTATAAAAACAATTAAGTAAGCCTAAAATTTCTCTAAAACTTATGTGTATTAAAATTATTTCCACGAATTTTGATTTCACAATGAAAAGGTAAAGTTCCATTTTAAATTTAAAAATATTTAATCAATTGTTAAATCAATCACTCGATAGATCATAATGAGGACACCCCAATCCGTTTTTTTATAGCTAAATGACTTTCCTTCCACAAAAATGGCTATTTACAATATTTGTCATTCAGGATCTCTCACATCCTGCCAAATAAGCACTCATACAGCAATTACATGCATGTCTAATGTTAAGTTCGGGTCCATTATCTAGTCGGAGATAGTAGTTGCTGTAGTTAGCTAGCCATGAGCTTCAAGCCAAGACCAAACATCAGTTTGGATCAGTTGTATTATATCTTTTGAGCTCTCCTCATCATATTTGATATAGTTTTGGTCCCACCATAAGTGTCAAACTACTGCCATCCAGATTGCTAACCAGACCTCCTTAGCTCGTCTCCCTCTCACCCTGCTTATATGAGCATTCGAGTTGTCTATCGGACTTTGCTGTCTCACATAAGAGATTCCAAGCCATTAACTTATGTTGGTCCAAGTCTCAACAGCCTTAGTGCAATCACAAATAGTTACTCCACAGTTTCACAATTCATTGCACACCAGACACATAACTCGTGCGAATGTTGCACCTGCACTCCTCTCTTCTTTATATTGTCCATAGTTGGTACTCTATTTTGTAACAACCTCCACATAAAGTATTCGTCTTGGGACAATTTTGCATCAGGATCCTGATATCTCGAATTAACAATTCGACATGCAACTCAATATGGTGATTTAGTTCTCATCCAACTCAGTGGTGCAAGTGCAACCAGCTCAGGTAAAAAAATTGCAAAAAAATGAAATATTCTTTTTGGGTCCTCATCGCAACTAAACTCTTTAATTGATTATGAAATCGCATATGCAAATGACATTTAAAAATTGACAAATCCACTGATAAGGTGACTGATGACTGATAAAGTAAGTGGTGACTGATAATGTGACTGAAGACGGATGAGGTAACTGATTTGATTAAACTTGTTTCGCAAATTTAGCTGATAAGGAGGCTGATTTTCGTAAAATGATGTAAATGATATTATTTTATATTGTTATTGTATTTTTTAATAATATTTTATATTACAATTATTATTAAATAAAAAATATTTTTAGTTTTAATAATTTAAATTTATTATTTAAATAAATAATTATTATTTTAAATATTAACAATAAAATTGATAACTGTGAAGTCAATGAAAGACTTCAAATCACTATAATTAGAACATAATCATGAGCACAGACTATCATTATCATCCCATGTCACCCTCTAATTCGGAAAGCAATAAGTCCAAATATGATAGATCTAATTCTTATTGGAAAAGAAAAGTTGTCCCTTATCTCATTTTCAATTTGCTCATAATACTATATTGTTTGGGTATGTGTTATGGAAAAACATTCTTTTCAAGTTTATTCTAAGAAACTTTGAGCTTGTGTAAGGCTTGAAAATAAATTTTGAAAAAAGTAATCTGTTTGGATTGAATATATCACGGAAACGGGGCGGATGTGCTTGCAAAATGGGGCGCTACAAATCAAGATGAAATCTTCAACAACTATGAAGATCTCCCACAAGGTACAACTCAACTTTTGGAGCTTGATCAACACTCAACATATGCAAGACTTTGTTAGATTTTATATAAACTCTAGATACAGGTATTCGGCCAATGGGCATATGTTTTGTATGATGCAAGTTTTTTCTTTAGCTCGGTTGCCTAGCATTAGGTATTCGGCCAATGGGCATTGTATAAGTTTAGCTACAGCTGGGTAACCTAAGCTTTCATTATTGTTGAACCTTAAAATTTTATTTAACGCGTAACCCTCCAAAAAAAAAGTGAACTATTTTTTTTTTTTATATAATTAGGACTAGAACGATAAAATTTTTCCTACAACCCGCGCGTGACCTTATTAATTTTTTTGTAAGTGTTTTAATAGTTGTCGTGATCTTAGAATACGGACCATATACTAATTTTATTTGTTCCGAGTACTATTCATTAAGGGTGCGGTTGTCGTGTAATATCATATTATTTATATTTATTTATATTTTTATAGGAGCAGTTTTTGTTTGGAATTTGGGATTGTCATCCATTTCCAATCGACCTAGGGGTACGGATCTGGTCAATCGGGGACACGGATGTAGATGTGGCGTGTCATGTAATGAATCCGTGGTGGGAACAGTGTCATGTCAATACATGGCTACATGCAATAACAAGATGATATTCGGAGTAAAAATCGAGCAACAATAATTATAAAAAAAAAACAGAGGAAAAATGATCAGTACCGAATATTTATTTATCGAATAATGAAATACGATCTTAAATTATAATTTTAATCTCTATTGATCTCATCCAACGGCTAAAATAAATTATATTTTAAAAATGTGATTATTAATAAAATTCAATTTAAATATGAGATTAATCTTATATTATAGATCACAACACTAACCGCTAAGATTATAATTCATGGTTGTATCTCATTAATTGGTACATAAACAATTGGAGTTATAAAAATTTTCATCTGTGGTGATTTATTATTATATATACATAATACGGGCACGCATGGGATGAGGATAGGATACATATTTATGAAGACACAAACAATTGGTGGAAATTATCTTGTATTCATTCACACTTGTACAGGGTAGGTCACCAAACGGGCGTGGCGGGCTGACCCGTCCTGTTTTATACAAGTTGGTGTGCTAGATTTTGAAACCCAGCCTACCTATTTTATAAATGTGAGTCGGGCCAAGCTAGCCTGTTTACAAAACGGGCTAGACTGACCTGCCCTGCCAAAAAAACGGGCCAGACCAGGCTAGCCTATTTAGAAAACGGGTTAGCCTGTTTGGCCTGTTTTTATTATTGATCCAAAAAATGTACAACAACTAAATCGATGAGGCCCATTCCCATGTGAGATGGGAGGGTGGAGTGTGTATATTGGGAGGAGTGTGACATATAATTTCTCGGTGTTCAGTTGCAGTGGTATTTCTTCAATCATTTGTGACATTTAAGCCTTGTCTTTTCCAGCTGCTCATGAGAGCGAAAGTAACTGTTATCCAGCTGATCATGAGAGTCCATTCAATAGTTTTGCAACAAAACCAATATCCGCAAGTCTTCATATCTCGACACAAAGTCTCACCATTGGATTACTTACACCTGCATGGTTTCTTGGGACCTTTTAGCTAGCTCCTTCTCTATCTTGAGTTTCCATTTGTATAATGGTGGCGAAGTGATGTTGCTTTAGCTCCAATAATGTTAGCTAGTGTAAAGTTTTGGTAACGTGAACAATACTAACTGAGAACAGGAACGGTCGTTGGATTAACTGAAACAACGGCCGTTCTCATAATTGCTTGGAAACGAGTTGAAGATTTGGTAATGGAGAAAAACGGAACGGCGGATATGAGAAAATACTATGTTTTCCCATTTACGTACTTGTGGGGCCCATTAGCGGCCCAATTCACAACTACACAAACAGTAAAAATGCTATGCGGATTTACAGATAACTAGCAACTATAAGAAAACCAATAACAGAACAAACTACCCTTCTTCACAGTCTTCACTTTCTAGTTATTAACATAATTGAACGTAGTGGGTGGAGGTCCCTCCCTCTCCCTCT
>JAOYMZ010013183.1:0-20416 GCA_025802335.1 Pinguicula primuliflora
CAGGCATTTTGCATCAGTTTGTTGTATGTTTCTCTAACAGTTCCATTCTCTGATGCAGGGAATTTCCATGTCCAAATATCAGCTTCTTCGTTTCTCGACGGAGCAGTCTCCAGGGTGTTAGTCAGATCTAAGAATTGGTGTATAGCTTCATTTGTGCAGGGTGCTTGCCAATGCCATTGCCAATGCCATACCTGGTTAGCATATGTCCCTTTATCAGAGACCTTGGCTTCTTTATCCCTTGCATTTGCGTAGAGTGCTGGATATTTCCTATCAAGTGTTGTTTCTCCCACCCATGGATCATGCCAAAAGCTTGTTGTGTTGCCATTCCCAATTTTTCGATGTATGTCTTGCTTGAACCAGTCTTGCTGTGAAATATGCTCAGATATGCTTTGCCACCATGCTGATTTTTTTAAGTTTCTGCCATCTGCTTCATGCATTGCTCTGTCAAAGTATGCATCTCCATACCTGGATATTAAAGCATCGGACCATAGTTGTTTTTCTTCCATGAGTATTCTGTAGACCCATTTTGATAGCAAGGATATATTGAATTTTTCTAGATCTTTAACCCCCAGTCCTCCTGACTTTTTAGGGACACAAATTTGCTTCCATTTTACCCATGAGATTCTCCTCGGGCCATCATTCTTCTCACCCCATAAGAACTTCCTGATAATCTGAGTGAGCTCTTTTAGAACTGTAGCCGGTGCCTTATATAAATTGGGTGTGACCCAAATTATCTTTAAACCCAACAAAAATACACACGTGTGTATTCTTCATCAGTTGAAAGAGTCATCTCATGACTCATCATTAAACCTACGCATGGGTGTTGATTGTGAGAGTGGTCTCATGACTCATGAGTTGTCATTAGTAAGAAGACACACGTGTGTGTTAAAAACTCAATGATGAGTCATCATTCACCTATGATGGGTATAAAAAGGGCTTGAATGGGATTAAAGAGATAGAGAAATATCCTCGGAAATTTTCACATGCCGAAACTTAAAAATCGGATAAAAATCCTTATGAGTCGAAAATTATTTCTGGCCGTCAGATTTAAATCTGACGGCCAGAGTTGTTTGAGCCCCTTCGATGTGAGTCTGCCATCACTCTCCTTCGGTCCGCTTCAATCTCTGACCAATTTCATTTCTTTCTATTAAAACCCCAATTCAGTCGATTGGTAGTCAAGATTTCCACCACCTGACACCACCGATACAAACCCCAATTTCGTTTCTTCAATTTTGGGATCCGGCGAGTGCAGAGGTCTAGAGGCCTGTTTGAAGAAAAATCCATGCAAGCTCGGTGCCGTTTCGGCTCCGGTGAGGGCCCGAGTCTTCGTGTTCGATTGATTGCTAGAGAACCCCCGATACCACTGATTCAAACCCCAAGTTCGTTTCTTCGGATTTCTATGGCAACAATCCACTTGAAATTTGTGAGATGTATTTTGTGTGTTGGTGATCCCCAAGTTCGTTTTTTTAAGTATTATTGATGCGAGTTCCATGAAGGGCACCGGAGATGTCCCTGGATGATGTTGGTGGAGCTTTTGGAATGGGAGTTGTAGGTGGGGCCTGTTTTCCACGTTTGATTGCACGGTGGTGTACCTCCACCAGAATGAGGAATGAGTATCCCTCCGAAAAAACTGCAGAAATGGGTAGGAACCAACAATCTGCAATCAAAACGAAATCTACAGAAATGGGTAGGAACTAAGGAGTTGGGGGACGGAGAAGACGAAGAATTGGGTGAAAGGAGAAGACGATTATCGGCAGAGAGGAGAGAGGAGCGGACATAATAAAATAAAGAGGAAATTTCGTTTCTCATATCTGACGGCCAGAGTTAACTTTCGGCTCATAAGGATTTTTATCCGATTTTTAAGATTCAGCATGTGAAAAATTCCGAAATATCCTTACGTAGATGAGAAGATCGTTTTGAAGAAGTTTCTTTACAAATAAAGAGAAATTGTAAAGAAAAAGAGATGTGAAGAACAGTGAGACCGTTTTCACAAAAATCCGAACCGGAAGAATTCCGTTCATCTATGATGTTGTCGTCATAGGTCTAGCAGTCATTCAGCCTCGTCAAGGAGTGCTCTCGGTAGAGGCCGTCCTATTTTGGAGGCTATCGTGTTCCAGAACGTCGGGCCTCATTCTGTTCGTTTAGATTTGGAAAATCTCAGATACGAACTTTATTCCTTTCAACGACAAGAATATGAATATATGTTATGGGTTGTCGTTGGGTTCGGAATTTTTGAAAAAAAATATCCGAACCCGAGGCCCCACTTTCAAACAATTGGTATCGGAGCCGGGAACGTGTTTAATCCATGTTCGTGATGGTTTGTGATTAAGCCGTGGAATTAGTGTAATTCTGGCAAATTTATGCTTATTTTTAAGCATAAAAATAAGTCCCATAAAAATTATGACGTAATGCACTTCCTATTCTATCCTTTTCAACTACTTGAATAAGATTGGTGATTAATCTACTCAGTAGGCATCACCTTATATCTTGTAGAAGTTGAGGTCGTGCGAGGCATATAGGATAGGTTTGTCTAAGAGGACTATCGGACCGTGTTCGAGCCCTAGTGCAAGATGTTACCGAACACAGTGTTAGGAAGGGTTATCTAGACACTGAATATTTGGTAACAACCTGAGAGTCATATGCATGGCATGTGATTAACCCGGGGTGGTTTACCTAAATAATCCAACTCAAGTTTTCTGCCGACGCTGGCTTGGTTTGGTAAAATATGGATCTCAGGCCTACTACGTGAAGGGACAGTTTTGATCAGTAGTAGGGTTCAGTTCTATGTGTGAAGTGAACACATAACATGAAACCAGACTAAATCTTTACATGGTTTTGATGTCTCTTTCAGATAATGACTCTGAATACGTATCCCATTGTATCTATCGTAGAACAAAGCAAGTGGAATGGTTCCAACTTGATTGATTGGTTCCGTCACTTAAAATTTGTCATAACATCTCAGAAGAATGGGTGTAAAGTAAGGAAAAGGATATTTGGGATGGGTAAGGCTCTAACTGTGAGTAAGGGCATACCCAAACCAAAGAAGTGTTCAAAGGAACAGAGGACGTTGAGAACGTCATGTCCATTGGGTATTCACATTGTTGAGGTTAATTTTGTAGTTTCTTCTTCTACCTCTTGGGTCGTGGACTCAGGAGCTGGTGCTCATATTTGTTCAAATATGCAAGCATTCAAAAGAAGTAGAAAATTAGCAAAAAATCAAATCATAGTCAAGTTTGGCGATGGTGTACTGGTTTTGGAAGTAGCCGTTGGAGACTTGTACTTGGTTTTACCAAGTGGGCAAATAATAGAACTTGTGAATGTCTATTATGTTCCTTTTGCTAGCAGAAACATTATGTTTGTGTCTCGCTTAACTTGTATGGGATATAAGTTTGTTATGGAGGACAGACTTTGTACCATTTTTTGGAATGGCGTGTTTTGTGCTAGCGCTCTGGTGCTCAATGGTCTTTATGTGACTGAACAAGGAATGCCTGCCTACAATGTGACTACCAAACAATGCAAAACAAATAATGAAGACTCGACCCTCTTATGGCATTGTCGCTTAGGTCATATTAACGATAATCGTATTAAGAAGCTCCAAACGAGTGGACTTCTAAAGTTTTTTGACTGTGAGTTAATTGATTGATGCAAATCTTATTTACTTGAGAAGATGACCAAAGCACCTTTTAACAAGGTCGCTGAGCGAACCATCGAACTGTTGGCATTAGTGCACACAGATGTCTGTGGTCCTCTAAGCACAAGTGCAAGAGGTGGCTACTCGTACTTCATTACATTTACTGATGATTTCAGTAGATATGGCTATGTGTTTCTGATGACTCACAAGTCGGAATCCTTGGAGAAGTTCAGGTAATTCCAAAATGAAGTCGGAAATCAACTTGGAAAGAAGATTAAGGCACTACGATCGGATCGTGGTGGCGAGTACCTAAGTCATGAGTTTCGTGATCATCTTAAAAATTGTGGAATAGTTTCACAGTTGACTACACCTGGAACACCACAGTGGAATGGTGTGTCTGAGCACAGAAATCGTACATTAATGGATATGGTACGGTCGATGATGAGTCGTGTTGAGTTACCTTTATCCTTCTGGGGATATGCCCTTCAAACGGCTATGTTCACCTTAAATCGAGTTCCTACCAAGGCAGTAGGCAAGACTCCATACGAGGTGTGGACAGGGAGGGTCCCTAACTTGTTTTTCCTCAAGATTTGGGGTTGTGAAGCTTATGTCAGTCGGTTGGTGTCTGACAAGCTTGGTCCTAAATCTGATAAATGTTTCTTTATTGGTTACCCGATGGAAACCAAGGGTTATTACTTCTATCAGAAGTTGGACAATAAAGTGTTTATTGCCCGACATGGTGTTTTCTTGGAAAATGAGTTTCTTTCCAATGAAATTAGTGGGAGTAAAGTTGTACTCGAAGAAATTTGAGACCCACTACCAGATATTTCGGGTCAAACTGAAGTACAAGTTCCACGCGAGGCTGTGGAACGAGCTGAACCATCTGTTAGAAGGTCAGGGAGGACAGTTCGAATGCCTATGAGGTATTTAGATCTGCATGAGATATTACTTGTTAATGATCTCGAACCCCTGACATATACTGAAGCATTGTCACGAAAATATTCCAAGGAATGGCTTAGAGCCATGAAATCCGAATTGCAATCCATGGCAGATAACCAAGTTTGGGACTGGGTAGATTTGCCTGAAGGGGTAAAACCCGTAAAGAATAAATGGGTCTTCAAGAGGAAGACCGATATGGATGGCAATTTGACTATATACAAGGCATGCCTAGTGGCGAAAGGTTATACTCAGGTCGAAGGGATCGACTATGATGAAACCTTTGCGCCAGTGGCCAAGTTTCAGTCAATTCGGATCCTTTTAGCAATCGCTGCCTTTCATGATTATGAAATATGGCTGATCGATGTCAAAACTGCCTTCTTGAGCAGGGTTCTTGAAGAGGATGTGTACATGGAACAACCTGAGGATTTTGTCGATCCTAAGAAAGCTGAAAAGGTTTGCAAGCTTAATTGATCCATTTATGGGCTGAAGCAAGCATCTCGGACTTGGAACTTGAGGTTCGATGACGAGGTCAAAAGATTGGGATTCATTAGAAACCTAAAAGAACCTTGTGTTTACAAGAAATTGAGTGGGAGCTCTGTGACATTTCTGGTGTTATATGTCGATGATATTCTTCTAATAGGGAATGATATTCTCATACTTGCTGTTGTAAAGGCATCTTTGAGTACTGTTTTTTCAATGAAAGACTTGAGCGAGGCTACTTATATTTTAGGTATTCGGATCTATCGGGATAGATCAAAGAGATTCATTGGTTTGAGTCAGAGTACATACATAGGCAAGGTGTTGGAGAGATTCAACATGCAAGATTCCAAGAGAGGTTTCTTACCTATGTCACATGATATATCTCTCAGTATATCTCAGTGTCCTCAGACACGTGAACAGCGCGAGAAGATGAGCATGATACCCTACGCATCGGCGATTGAGTCTATCATGTACACCATGTTATGTACACGCCCTGATGTGTCTTATGCACTGAGCATCACAAGTAGATATCAGCAGAATCCCGAGGAGGATCACTGGACTGCTTTGAAAAATATCCTTAAGTACTTGAGAAGAACTAAGGATATGATTTTGGTTTATGACGGTGAGGAACATCTCACAGCTACTGGGTACTGTGATGCTAGCTTCCAAACCGACCATGATGATTCAAAATCTCAGACAGGATATGTATATCTACTTAATGGTGGTGCTGTCTGTTGGAAGAGTTCCAAGGAGGACTGTACAGCTGATTCCACCGTTGAAGCAGAATATATAGCTACTTGCCAGGCAGGCAAAATGGGAATATGGATACGAGAGTTCGTTGATGAGTTTGGTGTTATTCCTAGCATTGTAAATGCGATGGAACTTTATTGTGGTAACACCAGGGCGATTGCAAATGCGAAAGATTTTCGATCTAGCAAACGCACTATGCATATCAAGCGAAAATATCATGTTATTCGAGAGTTTGTCGAGAATCGAGACATCAAAATGTGTAAAGTAGGTACGGACAGTAACACAGCTGATCCACTAACAAAACCACTTCCCTTGGCCAAGCATGAGAGACATGTTGGTGCTATGGTTTTACGATACATGAGGGATTGCCTCTAGTTCAAGTGGGAGATTGTTAGGTGTGTGACCTAGAGCACCAATCGTGGTTTTGGTGCACTTGTTGGTTTCATGTAAATGATTGGTGTAAATCATTTTATTCCTAGAGTTATATATATTATATTGGTCATTTGTGAAATTGAGGAACTCCATATATATTGGTATATAAACTCTAAATCAGTCCCTAGTCTTGGTCATTAGGAAGGAACACTAGATGACTATATAGACTAGCATGTGGATTAATGTATGATTATGTTCCACGGATCATTGATATGAGGTATCTATTTAATCACATGGATATCTGTGTACGTTGTACATAGTATTGGACTCGACCCATTTTGATTTGTTGTATGGATTGTGTTAGCGTCATCAGCAATGTCAAATAGTATTAATTCAGTTATCTGAGATATTCATAATTAGGGATGATGTTTCATATTACGTGGGGTTATCAAACGCTCCTTTTAATCGAGGAGCCATAAAGGTAAGCTTCCCTAATATGTATGACTCATGCTCTAAGTTAAGGAATATCAAGATGATACTTTTGTTCATCTCATATTTAGTATGAGATTATAAATATCCTTGAGCCCCTTGATGCAGTAATAATTGTTATGCATGCAATATGGTTATGAGATGATCATATTAACAATTATGTACTGAGAGATCAAGAAAATAATTAATGGCCAAGGATGACACATTCCTACGCTTGACATTAATTACTGGATATTAAGTGACGAAAGAATTAATACTAAAAGAGAAAGAGATCGTGACTTGTCTACATTAGATCGGATCATAATGCATTGCTAGATGCCGCTTATGATTAATAAATTGATATGATTTAATTTATTACCAATCTGAATACGGATCCTACTGAGTCGCTCTATTTGGTGAGCTACAACATCAATAATTATGTGAGACATAACTGACGACTTTTATGAACGGATCAAACTATCGGACGAATTGGACCTTAATGAGATTAAGCCTAAAATTTCCTTGTATATAAATTGGGTGTGACCCAAATTATTTTTCAACCCAACAAAAATACACACGTGTGTATTCTTCATGAGTTGAACGAGTCATCTCATGACTCATCATTAAACCTACACATGGGTGTAGATTGTAAGAGTGGTCTCATGAAGACACGTGTGTGTGTTAAAAACTCAATGATGAGTCATCATTCACCTATGATGGGTATAAAAAGGGCTTGAATGGGATTCCTTACGTAGATGAGAAGATAGTTTTGAAGAAAGTTTCTTTACAAATAAAGAGAAATTGTAAAGAAAAAGAGATGTGAGGAATAGTGAGACCGTTTTTACCAAAATCCGAACCGGAAGAGTTCCGTTCATCTACGGTATTGTCGTCATAGGTCTAGCAGCCATTCAGTCTCGTCAAGGAGTGCTCTCAATAGAGGTCATCCTATTTTGGAGGCTATCGTGTTTCGGAACGTCGGGCCTCATTCTGTTCGTCTGGATTTGGAAAATCTCAGGTACAAACTTTATTCCTTTCAACCACAAGAATATGAATACACGTTATGGGTTGTCGTTGGGTTCGGAATTTTCGAGAAAAATATCTGAACCCGAGGCCCCACTTTCCAATAGTTTGGTAGCGTGTGTTTGGTTTTGTAATTGGTTGTTTAGCTTAACTCATGTAATTTTGTGGATTTACATGGAGGTTGTTTCAGAATCACTTACCAACGAGAGATAACCTTGCTGTTTGTGGGATACCCCTGCAGGATACAAATTGTCCCCTTTGTTCCTCCCACCCTGAAAGTGCACTTCATCTATTTGTGCTGTGTCCAAGAACATGTCAATTGTGGTGCCTCCTACATAATTGGACGAACATTCCAATGGTCAGCAATGCGAGCCTAACAGAATTATTTGGGGATATTAGCATAATCGATGGAAGGGAAGATTATGGAATACACTGTGTCAAATTACCTTCTGGAAGATATGGAAATTGAGGAATGACATTGTCTTCAACGGTAAGACTATAGCCATCGACGAAATCCTTGAGCAAATACAACTCCAACTGTGGCAAATCCTTCGTGCGAGAGAGTGGATTCATTCATACACTACCTTCTCGAGTTGATGTTTGGTGCTTGATATGTGTTTGAATCGTACAGCTACACAAAACTGATTGAGCTTCAGGTTGGGGGAGAAGAGTCTCTGGTTTAATTGATATCTGTTGGAAAAGAAGAGTTACTGGAGTCATTTTCGGTTTAGGGCTATAAGGACAAATAAGCCCAACTGATTGTACAAAACTGTAAAAATACTTCAATAGCAATAGACACATTTATTTACCCAAAAAAAAGCTTAACTCATGTAATCGATGGTTAAGCACCTTGTCTTGTAATTATGAAATAGGATAATCACTTAACGTCATAAATTTATAAACAACACTATTTCTTAATACATATGCAGTCAAAAGTCTTGGAATCTAATAGAAATCTTCTCAATGTCCTAAATTCCCATATTTTTCAACCAACCACATACTCCAAAATAAACCAGACTTGATGGATGTCTCATCCACAGCTCATACATGGTATCTTGTGACTCACATAGTTAGCTATATGGCAAACCATCAACACTGCCTCCCCCGCATATAGTTAGCTATATGGTAAACCGTCAACACTGCCTCCCCCGCATATAGTTAGCTATATGGCGAACTGTCAACACTGCCTCCCCCGCATGTCATCAGATAGTTCATAGCTTAACAACATCATTCATCATATTCTTGAGGATTTTGTTCTTTCTTTCGGCTATATCCTTCTATTGAAGTGTGTGAGGAGCACTCACCTCATGCATAATCTCATTCTTCTCAAATAAATCTTTCAATGGAATACCTCCTCAATCGGACCTCAATCTTTTGATTTTTCTGTCTAATTAACTTTCTACTTCAGCCTTAGATTTCATAAATGCATTCACAACCTCGTCTTTAGCCCTTAATAGATGCACTTGTAGCATGTTGAAAAATCGTCAATGAAAGTCACATAATAATGATCACCATTTCTGTTCCTTGTTCTTTGAAATATGTAACATCAGAATGCCTAAGGCTGAGAAGTTTTCAATAATTTTTTTAAATTTTTTTTATTAATGTCGGCCGACCTCCTCTACCAAAAGTTTTTACAACAAGAAAATGTAAAAGAACAAATGTAACAAAAAACAAGTTGTTGCCTATAGACTAGATGCAACGATACATTTTTTATTCCTTTACTCTGATGAAGCCTATAATATTTTCTAAAAGAAGCCAGTGCCATTTTTCCAGGCCTAACTCCTCTGCAGCAGCAAACAACTTCTCAATATCTCCTTGCATTTTCTAGATTCAATGCGCACAACTAACTCTGCGGATTGAACTTCTTCCATGTCCCAGCAGACGCACCTGATCAATGCCCTCATAAGCAAGTAATAATAGAAAATTGTAGTTTAGTGGAATGGATACATTGGTATAAAGAACGACAGCAAGCCATTTAAACTTCCATTAGTGTTTTCTGCTTGCTAAAATGTAGCGCACACCTCCGTTGTAGAGTAGACCGCCAGAGCATTTGCATTTTTGGGGAATCCATTAGTGTTTTTGAGGATTCGCATTGTAGAGTAGACCTCCGTTGTAAAGCAATCTGGTTTTCTTCAATCTGCATCAGACCTGGGAGATGGCGCAGAGACCATTCTACTTGAACAAGTCCTGCAGTCTCCTCTCTTGTTCAACTATTTAAAGCGCTCCCTCCTCATGAATTTCATCCTCATATTCATGTGAGATCATTGATCCTCATATCCAGTCAACAACAACAAAGACATATGTTTTTATATGTAATAAACTCTTGTATAACAACATCCATAATAACACAAAAATAGGAGCAATCGGGCTGGTAAAAGTTCACCAGTTGTACCTTTGTCGGAGTTGTCAGCTAATAGAATAGCTTTTACCTTCGTGTCAAGAAAGACCGCGGGATTTATTTGTTCCACTGAACAAATAAATGAGAGAATAGTCAGAAGTTGCTTCTTATCCGACAGTTGCATCATTCTGTTGCCGTCTATGTGATCCACAGTGTAGTGATCTGAAGATGCGATTAGACAGCTCATTTTCAGCAGAAAAGTTATGGTCACCATGAGCATGCCCCCATTTCGCAAGAGGAAGTGCTATCTGCGCGAGGTTGCCACCTTCCTAGATCAATTTCACATGAGGATGCATCTGAAACAATTTTTTCACTTGTGTATATTGTACAAAGTCTCTCCAAGGAAATTTATCTGCTTTATTCTTCAGTAAATAGCTCAAGGATAGAGGAATCCCGATTTCCACTAAAAAAGGATGATTTAGAAGTCTCTGAATGCACACCTTCAAAGCAACCAGATCATTCAAGGATCGAGAATTAACAGCTGTGAACGCAGGGATCATAGCACCAAAATGAGCTCGAAAATTCCCCCCATGCTTGACTTGTCATCCATTTGATGCACAATAAAATTCAGACGATGACTACTAATGGCTGGGACAATCCAATTTCTTTTCTGATGTGGTTTGGATACAGGTTCAGACAGGAGAAAACTTGCAGCCGCCAGAATCCGATGCTCCTCCATTGTTGTGGCCTGAACTGTTTTGGATATCTGTAAGATGTCTCGAATAAACCTGTTTATCTCTTTCACCACTAGGTCAAAATTTACTGAACTCATCTCGAATTTAGCATGGCAACAATTTTTCCATATACACCAGCATATCACAACCGAAGTTAATTTCCTGCATAAATTCAATGTACTACCGCCTACAATCGAGCTCCATTGATTCAGTCTGTGCTCTAATGTAACTATTGAATGGGGCACTTAGAATTTGGATTCAAACACCCTCCAAATGTGTTGCGCCAACTCCCCATACGACAACAGGTGATCAATTGTTTCCACGTGCTTATTGTTCAAGATGCAAACACAACTAGAACTAGATGCAATGCTGACACCTCGTCTTTGAACACAGTCATCTGCAGACAATGCATTGTGAAGTGCCCTCTAGATTGTTACACTAAGTTTCAGAGGAATATATGGATCCCAGATTTGGAAAAATTTTCTTCGTTTGATTGTCATGTGCCTCACCAGATTCCAGGCTTCTTTGAAACTAAAAACACCTGCTCTGTCAGGCTCCCATGCTGGTCTATCTGAACCCTCAATTCTCTCCAAATCCAAAATGACACTTCTGATCATGTCAAGCAAATCTAACTCATTCAAATGCCACTGATCCTTCTGTATTATGGCTTGAACTCTCGCATCTGGATTGATCAATTCACAAAATATACCCAGGTTTTGATCAGGTATCCATTTGTCCCACCATAGATTAACTTCCTGTCCACCACCAACAATCCAATATGTTTTTCAATCATCAGGTCCTTAACTTCCATGAGTTGCTTCCAAGTGTGTGAACATCTAGCCATTTCTTCTAGCTGATAATGCATAACTATGCTCCCATACTTGTTAGCAATCTACCTTGCCCATAGAGATTTCCCTTCCATAAAAAGTCACCATAGTTTCATTGAAGTTGCATAACATATATCATGAAGACATCTAACAGCTAGCCCCCCTTCTTCAAGAGGTAAGTGATAAACTAAAATTTTATATGATTTGAGGCTTATTTGTGCATCCATTTACTTATGAATTAGAGCTTATAACACACACTTTACCTCGATTTTGACCTAATATGTCCATATGCTTTCTTGTAGGTGTTTTCGACCAAAGCAAGTGTTATACACATATAACACTTAGATACTTAACAAAAGGATCTCACATTGTGGCAAGAAGGGACCCACACAAGTCACAACTCCATCAATTTCTTTCACCAATTAATGAAGAGAAGGAGGCTTTGCCCTTTGGAGCTTAGGAGGGAAGACGTGTGTGTATCTCTCGATCAATACAAGGGCAAAGAGGCCTTTTCACTTTCAAGCCCTAGAGAAAAAGAGGATTCTCATCTCTGTTCACTATTCACCATCTGGGCGACGAGAAAAACAAGAGAGAAATCCTTACAAGGGCAGAAGAACAAGAAGAGAAGAAGGCTTGTTGAGGCTGCAACATTTTGGCTCCCATGGCATTCCTTTGCACTTCTATTGCATCTTTTGTAGCTCATGCTCTTAGCATGAGCTTAACTTGTAAACTTAAGGCTCGGTTGAGCTGATTTGTGATGTCCTAGTTTGGTTTTTATGGACCAAATGTGCACACTGGTTTCATTATGATTAGTGCTTACTATTTTTACAAGATTGAGTTGTTTGGGCCCGAATAACTTGTTTTTATCTTGATCATCTTCTCTTGTCTGGAAGGATATGAGAAGATGAGACACAAGCAGCACCTACATTGCAGCCCTTGGGGTAATACCCCTCGCATGTGGTGCCATATTCAAATGATAGACCATATTGGGAGTTTGGTTTGTGTGATGGCACTCACCTTATTCTCTAGCGCCTTAGATAGTGTGGCCGTAAGACAAAATTCTCCTAATGCTAGAAGACTAACTTGTAGCTTAGCCACAGTGCAAGTTATACATGGATCACGTGGGTATAATTGAGCAAGTTAAGCATTTGGTACATGAATTCTAGTTTAGGCATCATAATGAAGCAATAAACCTTGCCTTGAGTTGTTTCTATACTTTGTGAACTCCCCCTGCATTTTGTTATATATTGTGGTTAAGTGTAGTGACAACATTGAACCTCAAGATCACTTGTTTTCTCTTTGTAAGTAGCTCCATGAAGTTCAAGTTGTAGTTTAGTTTAAACACCCGTCAAAGACTCTCGGTTGGTTTGTGATAAATTAGAGATTGTGGAATGTCTTGCAATTACTTCTTTGGGAGAATGACCTTTGCTCTAACTTGGTACTACTTGTGATCGTGTATACTTTGCACGTCATCAAGTTTTTGACGCCGTTGCCAGGAGTAGTGTCCCATGACATGTTCCTGGTTCCTAGTTCCATTGCATTGTTAACTATATTTTTTTTCTTACTGTCTTTGTTCTGTTTTAGCTCACCTACTGTTTCCTTGCTTGTAGGTAGTTTATGATATCTCCTCTGGTAAATCCTAAATCCCAAGAGCAAAGGGCAAGTAGAGCACAAAGAGTTGCAAGAAGAGTCAAGGAATTGATCCCACATTGCAAGCAAAACTAGTTGAGGTTAATTTTCAGGAGCCAGAAACTGAGTTCCAGCATGTTTTTGAAAATCAAGATCCTATGGCAAACAATCCTATTATCCTTAATGCCGATGACAGACCTATGGAGGCCTTTGCCATGCTAGACGTTGCAATTTCAGCTCCTTCCATACGAATACCAGTGATTGTAGCTCATAATTTTGAGCTTAAGCCATCCACCATCGAACTGATGCAAACTTATTCTACCTTTAGAGGGGCTGAGACCAGCAATCCTTGCAGTCATCTTGATGCTTTTCTGGGGGTGTGTGACACCATAAAAATCAATGGTGTTGATCAAGAGGTCATTCGTCCCAGACTGCTCCCCTCTTCTCTCAAAGATAGGGTAAGAGATTGGTTGGACAACTTACCTTCTGATTCTATCCACACATGGGAGGAGTTGAAAAAAGCATTTCTCACTCACTTCTTTCCTCCCTCAAGAACAGCAAGGATCATGAGTGAGATCCAAACTTTCAGTCAAAGGCCATCAGAAACCATGTATGAAGTGTGAGAGCATTTCAAGGGTCTATTGAGAAGCTGCCCTAACCATGGTTTGGATGCTTGGAGACAAATTCAATCCTTCTATTTTGGATTGAACCGTGATACTAGAAGAGATGTACATGCAGCAGCTAATGGTACTTTCATGAGAAAATCTTACAATGAGGCCTTCACTCTTTTGGAAGCATTGTCTCAGAACTGTTACAAATGGTCAATGGAGAGATTATCTCGAAGAGGAGTTGAATCAGTCATGAATGTTTCTAAAAATGACAACATTGCAACAACATTGCAAGCTTTGACAGCTCAATTAGCTCAGTGGAATCCCAATGCCAGAAATCAGCAACAACAGTGTGTTCCTCAACAGTAGCAATACCCACCCCAAGCCTTTGTTGTGCAACAGCCTGCGTGCCATTTGTGTGGGGGAGCTCATCATGCCAGCAACTGCCAGGAAAATTCTCAAGTTGATGTTGAACAACTCAATTACATCCAACAGCATAGGTGGAATCGTGGAGGATACCAAAATCGCAACAATTTTAGGAGAAATAATACACATGGTCTTTCATAGAGTAACCCCCAGGGTGCCCTAAATGCTCATCTCCTATAGCCTCCAGCACCCAAGCCTCATTATCAGCAAACTGCTGATGCTTCTAAGAGTCAAGAAACTGATCAGTTGGATAGCTTGAAAGAAATGCATTGTGCAAACTCATAGATGATCAAGCAATTGACTCAACAAAATTTGAATCAACCTTTTTAAGTAAGCAAGCCACTATTCAGAACTAGCAGGTGACTCTAAAGAACCTTGAAAACACTGTGGGGACAGCTTGCCAGTCAGCTACAAGAAAGGCAGAAAGGAGTTCTTCCTAGTTTCACCGAGAATAACCCATGGAAGAGCAGTCAAGCAATTATTCTGAGATCAGGGAAAGAGTTAGAGAAACCATAGTCACCTTTTGTTGTAATTCCAGTGGAGGAAAAGGAGAAAGAAACATAACAGATGCAACCAAGAACAGAGAAGACACCACCTGGGCAAAGAAAAGAGAAGAGGTGGGAAGAAGATGAACTCACCACACAGAAAGTGTTGAGAGCACCATATCCTGGAAGGCTGATCAAGCCATTGCTTGAACAGCAATATAAGAAGTTTTTGGAAGTGTTTAAGAAACTTGAGATCAATATTCCCTTCGTTGAAGCACTTGAGAAGATGCCCATATATGCTAAAATCATGAAAGATATTCTCACACACAAGAGGAGCACCATTCCTCTCACAGCCGAGTGTTCAGCCATTATAAGCAAGTAAATACCTTGCAAGCTGTCTGATCCAGAGAGTTTTACTGTCCCATTCTCTATATGAGATTATTTGTTTGATAGAGCTCTATGTGACTTAGGTGCAAGTATTAACTTGATGCCTTATTCTATTTCACAGAGATTAGGATTTGCTGAGCCCATACCTACTAGTATTACACGTCAAATGGCTGATAAATCCCTGAAGAAGCCTGGAAGAGTGGTGGAAGATGTCTTGGTGAAGGTTGATAAATTCTATTTCACTGTAGACTTTGTTATTTTGGGCATGGCCGACGATCATGGAGTCCTTATTATCTTGGGAAAACTCTTCTTGAGTACGGGCAATGCTGTCATAGACATGAAGAAAGGTGAGCTCAAGCTTAGAATTGAGGATGAAGAAGCGTGTTTCAATGTTTATCATGCCATGAGAATGCATTCGGATCATGGTCATGAAGTTTGCAATGTCATCATATTGAGGCACATCTGGAGAAGTTGTTCACTGATTTGGGATGTATGAAAGATGCATTAGAAACCTATTTGACTAAGGAGAAGGAAGAGTTGCTGCAAGAACCTATGGTGAGCATGTACATGAGCCGTTTGAATGAAAATATAACTAGAGGTCCTAGAATACTTGAATTATTGGGAGAGCAACTTCCACAGCAGCAAAGCTCACTCATCTCTCCACCTGACCTCGAATTAAAGCCTCTGCCAGCTTACTTAAAGTATGCTTTCTTAAGAAAGGGGATTGAGCTACCAGTTCTGATCAGTAGTGAACTCAATGAGGCTGAAGAAGTAGCTTTGGTTTCTGTCTTAAAACAGCACAGAGGAGCACTAGGATGGTCACTTGCTGATATAAAGGGATCTCTCCATCCATATGCATGCATAAGATTCTGATCGAAGACTATTGCAAGCTAGTTGTGGCAGCATAAAGGAGATTGAACCCTAATATGAAAGAAGTGGTTCGCAAGGAGATATTGAAATGGCTAGATGCAGGGGTAATTTACCCCATTTCTGATAGCAATTAGATCTCACTTGTTTAGTGTATCCCGAAGAAAGGAGGAATTATAGTGCAGAAGTGGGAGAGTGAAGAGCTCATAACTATGAGACCAGTCACAGGCTGGAGGGTTTATATGGATTATAGAGAGCTTAATATGGCCATAAGGAAAGATCATTACCGCCTCCCCTTCATTGATCAGATGCTAGACAGATTTTCTGGTCATGCCTACTATAGTTATCTTGATGGTTACAGTGGTTATAACCAGATCACGGTGGCTCCTGAGGATCAGGAGAAAACAATTTTTACTTGCCCTTATGGCACCTTTGCCTTCAGAAGGATGCCATTTGAATTATGTTAAGCTCCTGCTATCTTTCAGATATGTATGATGGCCATTTTCTCAAACATGATAGAGAACTTTCACCACTATCTCATACTAAGGCCCTGTTTGCAAGTTCTACTGAAAAGCTGCTTTTGGCTTTTGAGTGGAGCTTTTAAAAAAAGGTGCTTTTATAAGGAAGTTTATTTGCAGTGGGGGCTTTACTGTGACAAAATATGATACACGACATCCATATGATCCTTCCTATGATCATGCATATATCGGCTCACCAAACTCAAAACAAATGATATGTCAGGATGAGTGTGAGTCAGATAGACCAATCTATCCACCAATCTCAAATATCTCTCTCGATCAATTTACTCTCCTCCATTGGCACTTAACTTGACCTTCTGATAAATAAGTGTGATTGTTGGCTTACATCCCAACATTCTAGTAATGGTGAAGGGGTCTAGTGTATACTTCCTCTGTGACAGTATTATCTTATCTGCTCCATGTGATATATCCACTCAAAGAAAGTAACGAAGTGGTTCGAAGTCTTTCACCTCAAATTCTTTCCCCAACGTCTCCTTCAATTGGGCAATCTCACCTTTATCATTACCTGTGATGCATAAAATTAAAATACACAACCAGAATGGTGATATGAACTTTATGCCATCTGAAGAATACTTTATGATCGACATTAATTTATTGATAGTCTATGTCTGTCATGACTCTTCAAAACCTGTCAAACCATCCTCGGGAGACTGTTTCAATCTATTAAGAGACTTTTTGAGTCGAAGTACCTTACCTTCTTTCTCATTGATCTTGAAATCAGGAGGTATCTTCATGTACACCTCCTCAAGAAAATCATCATGAAGAAATGCATTCTTCACCTTAAGCTAGTGTAGCTTCCATCCTCCATTTTCTACCAAGGAAACAAGTATCCTCACAGTGCTCATTTTCACCACGGGTCCAAAAATCTCATCATAACCTGTCATAGGTCTGATTATACCCCTTCGCTACCAACATTTCCTTGTAGCATTCAATGCATCCATCAAGATTCTTCTTCAAAGTGAAGGAGCATTTGCATCCAACTGTTCTCTTTCCTGATGGTAGTGTCACAATCTCACAAGTTTTGTTCTTTCCAACAGCTTCATATTCTTCCAACATGACTAATTTCTACAAAGGATTATCTTTAGCAACCTGCCACATGTTAGGAACAGAAGCCGTATCCATTGATGCAATGAATGTTGTATGTGAAGGTGATGGATGCGGATAAGACATGTATCAACAATTGGATAACCATAATGATCAAGGGAAAATTTTACATTAATACGAGTAGACTTTTGTAATACCACAATGGTGGGAGCAGAAGGAGGAGGAATAATGTCACCTGGGTGCTCAGAGTCTTGGATGGACGTAGTTGCCTCCGTAAAAAGGATGGCGAGTCTCAATTGTAGGGGTATGGTATAGTGTTTACGAGCATGGTGAGGGTGGGTCTACTTTCTAACATGGTATCAGAGCGGGCAATATAGGCACGTGATTGGTTCCGGGAGAAGTACAGAGAAAATTGGACCCATGAGTGGGTGGGTGGGGGCGCATGGGGTTTGGCCCCAAATTGGGCATTGTTTATGTGGGGCTTCGATGAGTGTTTTCGTAGTCCTTCTAATTATCCGGAAAAGTCCCGAGTAGTGGCCCCATAATGGGGTGTGGCCCAACTGGGCATTATCCGTGTGTTAGCCCAAGTCTTAACAGGGTTTACCCTGTTGGACTTGAGGTGGAATGTTGGAATATTGTCTATACTAATCTTAGAAATAGATATAAACTACCTTATAAGGAAATGCCGTGCTACAATCAATTACCTTTGGCTCAAGGTTTTAATGAGATTAGCCCACATTTTTCTTTTAGGTTGGCCCACACGCGCACATGTGAACCGAGCTCAGAAAGGAAGGTCAATTTTGTAATATGAACCCAAGACGAGCCCCATATATACAGGGGACAGTCCAAGAGTTCGCCTGCTATTAATTAAACCAGGATTTGAATGGTCCCGAATATTCCAGTAACATTAGTCCACTAACTATTTCTTCTTCCATTAGTTTACAAAGATCACACAAAAATATATCCATAATAATTTTTCCATGAATCAAATATGATAAGATGGGTGCCTGAGCAGAAGCAACTCGGATCACCCATGTATGTTTGACGACTGGATCAGACTAGATGATCGGCAACAACAATGTGCGTGCGTGTGGAGAAGCCTGCTCACTCAACATCTCACAATGGGGCAAAACAATTTTTTTTGTATACATGGGAACCTTGACCTGACATGGAACTGGGAGGAAGTTTGGTCATTATAGTTCTGGGGCTGGACTGACATTACAGTTACATCTAGGGAGAGTTGTACATTGACATCTGATTCTCCTGCTGTAACCGTGTAGAGCCTTATTGCCCAATCTGGGTTGTAGAGGCTCAGCTTCGCATATCAATATGCCTGGCTATTCTCATGTCTGGGAGAGTAACCGAATTTGACTTCCGAGGATTGAATACAGAGGGCATCAATGCGAGCGATAAACTGGGACATGGTTGCTTGTTGGCTTTCATGGTGAATTAGCTCCGGTGCCATGATAGAATCTGTATAGCAAGTGATTCTGCTTATGCCATGTCCGCTAGTTTGCTCCAGACCGTGAACAATGCACCATAACTCGGCATGAAGCCTTAGAGAAAGCTATTAGAACTCGTCCTTGTCAATCTTGGACTACCTCCACCGACTCCAGCCCTGTTTGTTTCATGGGAGACAACCCCATCTATGTGTAGGGAGATGTTGTCCACAACTTGTGCTGACTCCTTCATGATAGGCAATCCCATAGACCATAATGGGACTAGGGGATTGGTGTTCGTGTTATTAGGCACGACAGCTGCGTGATCCCCCTTTTGCTCCATGTATAATCGTAGGTGCGCTTGTTTCCATCGACCGAGCAAGAAAACTCTGTGTGTTTCCCTTACAATCGCAATTGTTTTGGGGATTAGGCCGTTTATTGCTGTTGGTTTGTCCTCGAATATTTCATCATTCCGCGTAGCCCTGATGATCTAGCAGGTGTGAATGAACCAGACCGTCCCATTTGATGTCCACAATTTAAACCCACCAAATATTCTTACGTGTGAACTTCAATTGTTATTCTTCCAATTTATGAAAACTCGATGCAATTTGGGAGTACTCGATGAATTTTTTTTATTCATGTTGCCTTGCCACCCAAGTACAGAATCTGTATGCACCATTGGTCTAGTCTAGAGACTCTACATGTTTTTTGAACTAACATTTTCTGTCTCCGAAGTTATTTAAATAAGCATCTGCGAGCATTTTCCCCAACTGCACTTGTGCCGGAGTCGTCAAATGAAGCGCGTCCCAGCCAAGCTCAAGGCCTCTGGAATCCACACGCACCACATTCGGAAGATTAATTCCGAATTGGATATCACGAATGGGATCAACGTAATGGAGTTCTGTACCGGATTCAATCACCACCATAATTACTGGAAGAGAAGGTAATCCCAAATCTTCCCTTAAATTATTGATCATTGCCTCCAGATGCTCCTTGTAATGATCCACCTGATACTGCGACGCCGCGTCGCTCTCTCCTTGGAACCACAGCAACCCCCGTATGTTTTCCACGCCGCCCTCCATCTCCGCCGCCGCTCTCACCCTCTTCAACATATCCTCGTACAGTTTCTGCCCCCGCACCCAATTGGATATCGACGTGCCGCCGATGGCGCAGGGCACCAGACCAACAACACCCACGCTGTCCTTCACCAGGTTTGCGAACGTCATCCCCGGTCCGACGCCGCCGTATTTTCCGGTATCGATGTCGCCATGGAGAGGATCACGCGCCACCTCCCATTTGAGTTGAGCATTCAGGCGGAAGATACGGTGGGGGTCCTCGAAGGGTACCGCAGGAAGGGCGCCGCGTCCGGCCATGTTGCTCTGTCCGGATAAAATGAAGAGCTGTTTGGGTGGGGTGGTTGGGGCGGGGCTGGG
>JAOYMZ010013194.1:0-20401 GCA_025802335.1 Pinguicula primuliflora
GTTGAGTCATTGGGGGAGAGGCTCCCACATAAGCAGAGTCCTCTCAGTGACCCAATTCAGCTCAAATGGAAGCCACTTCACACAACATTACAGACTAATGGGCTATACAATCTAAACTTAATCCGCACCAATCACCAAAACCAGTTGAAAAGCCCAATACCTTGTGAGCCCGTAAGTTGATCCATGTTCTAATCTGAACTTGCGCCAAAACCTTTGATACATCCGGTTGTTCTTGTCTAAACACAGCAGTGTTCCTCATCTTCCACACTTGCCAAACCATCTCCTGCCAGATTAAAGGCCAGATTTTCCTCTGCTCCGAATTGAAGTGCGAACTGTCTATTAGGTCTTCCACACTTGCATAAAGCTCGTTTTGAAAAAAAATGAATAAATTTACCTGTAATTCTAGAAGGAAGAGGCCCTCGAGTTCTTCTGCTGGCTCACGGGCTCTGGTTGTTTAACAATTTGTTCATATTTTGTATTTTTTTTGGGGGGGGGGTAAATAATTGTTATATCAAGTATTTACATAAAGGTACATTTTGAGCAGCAAATTGCCACCCAGTCCCTATTCAGATTTGGGACAAAAACACCCAAGTCGATTCACTCCCTACTTCTTCCTTCATCACCTAATCTGAAACTACACAGAAGCTTGGATTCATACACTAATTGGCAAAAACAGTAAAATTGTGGATCATCCCTCTGTCTTTCAACACTTCCCAGAGCTGGTACTGCACGCCTTCGAGAATTTCGTGAGCGCTCAATGCCCGGTCGTTGAAGAGCTTGGTGTTTCTCCATTTCTAGATCTTGCAGCAAGTAATCTGGGTAAGTGCATTTCTTATCTTCCCGTTCCACTTTGTGTTCACCGCCTGAGCATTGTCGCACAACAACTCAGCTAGTGTTTTAGTTGGCGGAAAAGTAGTGTCCAACCATTGCTCAATTAACTCCCTCCGTCGAATAGTTTCCTCACATTGTATTAACTATTTCAGGTTCTGTGGAGCAGAGGAGACAAGTCAGGTCCTGGATTGGTACCCCACGAGTAGCAAGTTTATCTCGAGTTGGTAAGCAATCTTGGAGAAGTTTCCACATGAAACCGCAAATCTTTAGAGGAATTAACTTATTCCATGCCACACAAGCATATCCATTTGCAACATTCTGCGACCAGTTTTGTTCCATTAAGGCTTGATATGTGTTCTTTGTGCAATATGCACCA
Source organism: Pinguicula primuliflora (assembly GCA_025802335.1). Lineage (NCBI taxonomy): Eukaryota > Viridiplantae > Streptophyta > Magnoliopsida > Lamiales > Lentibulariaceae > Pinguicula > Pinguicula primuliflora. The sequence goes on from JAOYMZ010013194.1 coordinate 1,208, forward strand.
GAATGGGAGCCAAGCCACTTCCAACAGTCTCTATCGTGTGTTGGAGGAGAGGCTGTGTTCAGCAGTTGCAAAAGATTTTCAAATTCAAAGATTTCTTATTCACCACCAATTCCTGTCCAGAACCAGCCCCAGGTCCAATTTGTACTATTATAATATAATCTTTTGGATTGAATAGTGACTTGTTTATCTCCTGCAATTCGGATATCTTGTGTCAAGGCTAGTATTCCCAATCCATTTGTCTATCTAGAAATAAGTGGATGCTCCATCCCTAGCTTGTCTCCTTACAAGATTGTTGAACCATGAGCCTGCAAGTATCTCAGTCATAGATTTCCAGAATACCGATGCCTTAGGATTAAATGTAGGCTGCAGGTATCTTCTCCTATCCGTATGTTCATAGAGGGTGGTAATCAACTCAAGCCATAGGGAGTTCTCTTCATTCAGGACCCGGTATGCCCATTTGGCTAGAAGTGCATCGGTAAAACTTATTAGGACTCGGATACCAAGGCCTCATCTCGCCATAGGATATGTTATTTTAGTCCAGGATACCCAAGAAATCCTTCTCCTTCCCTCCACCTTCTCTTCCCATAAGAATTTACGCATTAGGCTTCGCATCTTAGAGATCACACCCACCGGAGCTTTGAATAATGAAAGATAATAACATGGTGAGTACAAATCAGGTAGTTAGGCCATGTGTGGGCAGTAATTCCTACCATAGGCAGCCTTAATGTCAGTCGTCCGATCTTCTCCATCCAACGACCAGCAGATCAACTCCTCCAACTATTCTTCTCACGATTCTTTCTCGCGATTCTAATCCACCAGTGGCGGAAACCACCATTATTATACTCCCCAATAGCATCTGCTTCATCTCTCTCATCTCTTTTCCCGACGCCCACACATCAACATACACTAACTCTCTCTACGCGCTGCCCCCTTCAGCCTCCATCCCATCGCAAAATTCATAGAAACAGAGGCCTGGATTGTGAAAACCAATCACCAAGAGGCCAATCCCCAATGCTCTGAGATTTCTTCCTCTAAACACCACTCACCGCTTCGCAGGAAAAAGCAAACTAAAACAAGCTTCGAGCCGATAATTTCACAAGTGAAGAAAACTGGGAATACAATGATTCACCAGCTGCACGGTAGAATCAAGTGGGAATCAAACCCAATCGGAGCCTCTAATTAAGAATGGAGCCGTCAGATTCCCAAAATGAGAGAATTGAGTGGAGTCATCCTATTGAAAATCAACGGCTCTCATGAAGGCTGCCTATGGTAGAGTGGGCTGCCCACACAAGGGTTGCCCACTTGATCCATACACATAACATGGTATACTTGATAACACAGATTTGAGCAGGATGATCCAACCACCGAATGAAACATAGGATTTTCCCATCCTCCTAGTCTTATGGATCACTGGCCCCCAGCTTCTTATATGTCTTGGATTTGCTCCAACCTCAACTCCAAGATATTTAAAAGGCAAAGTCTCCAATTTGCAGTTTAACATAGTTGCCATATTTGCTGATTCCTCTGACCCAATGTTAATAGTAATCAGCTTACTCATCTAAAAGTGGACTTTTAATCCCGAACACATCTCAAACAATTTGAGAATCCGTTTAAAAGCCCTGATGTCTTGTTAGGATCCATTGCCAAATAGGATAGTGTCATCAGCAAATTGCTGATGAGTCACTATTGTCTGCCTTTCACCTATCTGATAACCTTTAAGCTCATCCAAAGCAGCCATTCATTCTATGAAATTATTTAGGCCATCAGCAGCAATTGCAAACAATAGAGGAGATAAGGAACAACCTTATCTTAATCCTTTTCCAAGTTTAAATTCACCACATGTGCTTCCATTCACCGTAATGAACATATGGAACGAGGTTATACAACCTTTCATCCATTTTATCCATGTCTCATTAAAGCCCATAGCCTTCATAAGTATCCATAGGTATCCCCAATGTATACTGTCGAATGCCTTTTGAAAATCAACTCTGAATAAAGAACATCTCTTTTTCATAGTCTTTGCATCATGTACCACCTCATTAGCAATCAAGATACTATCCAGAATATGTCTCACAGGAATAAATCCAGATTGGTTCTTTGAAATCAATTTGGGTAGGATAGATCTGAGTCTGATCGCTAAGACCTTGGATAGAATCTTATATAGGCTGCTAACCATAGAAATAGGCTTGACGTTAGAAATAGTTTGAGGATTTGATGTCTTTGGTGCAAGGGATACCAGTGTGGAATTAATCCCCTTCACTAATTTTCCAATTTCCCAAAACTCAGACAGAAATGCTAAGATATCAGCTTTTAGTAGAGGCCGGAACTTCTCGATAAATTTGAAATTGAAACCTTCTGGTCCCGGGCTTTTAGAGCTTCCACAACCTTTTACTGCCTGCTCCACCTCCTTAACTGTAAATGGCCCGGTCAATTGTAGATTATCAATATTATTTAGTCTCCTTGATAGATCCAAAGACACAGCAGGTTTAGGGGAAGTTGTAGCTTGGTAGTGACTAGCAAATGCATCATGTATATGCTGCTTAACAGTCACCACTTCAGTTGTCCATACACCATTTATTGTCATGCTGTGGATAGTGTTGCGAGCTCTATTGTTCTTCAAACAGGCATGAGAGTATATAATGTTCACCTCTCCTTCCCTTAGCCATTTGTTGCGGGACTTCTGATAGATCAGGTTAGAATGTCTTTGTGAATACATTTGGGCAGCAACCTCTTGGTCAGATAAACCAGTAGCTTCCAATTTAAGATCTAACTGTTCCATGATAGTAGTAGCATTCTGAATTCTCGCAGTTAGATCCCCAAAATTATTTTGATTCCATTCTTTGAGATACATCCTGAGTTGCTTCATTTGCTGGTGAACAACGAAACTTGAGGTGCCAATCTCTGGAGTCTGTTACCTTGAGTCTTTAACAAACTGCTCAAAAGAGGGATGGGAAAACCATGTGTCTAGGACCTAGAAGGGTTTAGGCCCCCAATCCACAGTTTCATTGAGTAATAAGAGAGGCACATGGTCAGAGAATTTTCTTTCTATAGCAATCTGTGTCAAAGAAGTCCATGCATTAAGCCAGCTTTCAGATAGTAAGAACCAATCCAGCCTACTGGCACTCGCCCCTCCTGGTTGAAACCAGGTGAATTTCCTTAGTTGTAAAGGTAGGTCAATGAGTTCTGCTGCATGTATAAACCTGTTAAAGTCCTCCATTTCTCTGTTAGAACATTCTGACAATCCCCTTCGTTCTTGACTTGAGCGTACAGCATTGTAGTCGCCACATAAACACCACAATGCTCCATTGTGTTGCTGCATATGGCATAGCAGCCTGAGCCAAAGGCGTTTCTTTCCCCAAATTGAACAATGAGCATCTATATAATTATTCAGACCTCTATCCTCTCCCTTCCCCACAAACCAGTAACCTCCAGAAAATCTTCTTCATCTTGCTGTGATAGGAGTGTAAAAGAATTTAGTCTCCAAGTAGTAATTAGGCCTCCTGAGAGGCCATTAGCAGCCTTAGATGCGAAACCAACATCTGGTGTATTCCAGAAACGTTCAACTGTTTGTATCTCCACTACAACCATTTTTGTTTCCTGTAGATATATCAGTTCAATATTAAAGCGACGAATAACAATAGTCACCTCCTGATGTTTATTTGGTGTGCCAAGTCGTCTAATATTCTATGACAATATACGCATTTTAACCTGTCAGACCGCCAAGGAAGGAGTCCTGGAATCAAGTGCTGTTAGCCACTTGGTCTTGTACTTCAATTTCCATCAGCTGCTGGGTATGAGTAGAATTAATATGGATTCCCAGTTGTTGCCCAATTTGAATCGTAGGTAGTGCCTCATCTTGCAGGGTGTGATTGGCGTTCAAGTAGTCGTTTACAGGGGCTACAACTGTAGTTGCACCAGTCATATCCGAATGCAGCACAGGCAAAGGTAAGCTCAACTGTGCATTGTGTCGTTTATTGTAGTTTCGTTTCTGGAGTAATCATTCTTTTCTTCTTTCATGATTTTCTCTTACAGTCTTTTGCCAAATCATTCTGGCTAATGGACCCGCATTAACACACAAATGAACACACGTTTTTAATTCCCATCACGAGCATCGCCCGTTGACGGAATTAAGCCCATCGTTGGAATCCTTATACATAGAAGATCATATATTCAAGTTTTGGTGATGTTCCGACGACGTTATCACCGTTTAATGGAGGGTTCACATTTTCCCTTGGGTTAAGTAGTCCTAAATAGGGTTTTAGAAAATTCCGGCGACTTCGTCGCCGGAATCGGACCAAAACTTGAACATATGATCTTCTCTGTATAAGGATTCCAACGATGTGCTTAATTCCGTCAACAGGCGATCCTAGTTGCGGGAATTAAAAATGTGTGTTCATATGTGTGTTCATTTATACGTGCATGGAACCTACCCCTATTAAAATAATCAAGCTTTTTACAATTAAAAAAAAAAAAGTAGAACACATAACATAATGGGAAGAAAACGGACGAGGAGAAGGGGTAAAAACAACGTGCATTTTTTGGTTGACTTGAGAAAATACAAGAGATGTCATTGGTCACTGAGCCAAAATTTTTAATATTATATAAAATGCAATTTGTGGGATAGGCTGGGACGTCCCAACCGAGCTCCCTTGCCTGATGGGTCTCACGCCCTCGCCCAGGTCAGAGGCGGGCCCGAACCCCACCCTGGGACGGTCTGGGCTGGTAGAGAGTGGATCACGAAATGACCAAATTTTTTTATCACGCTGTATTACGTGGCCTATATATCCAAAAGAAAAAGAGCCACAACAAATCGAATCTATTTTTCCTTTTTACGCAACAAGTATAATACAACGATCCTGAAGCTAAAAATCAAACAAAAACCAACAAAGAAAGTTTTCTTCGATAAGAACCAAACTAAAGAAAGTTTGGTAATGAATCAATATGGAACAATCGTCTCGAAACAGTGAACCCCATCGAACTCCAGTGCGAATCGCGGCGTTCTCACCCTCTGTAAATCCGGCGTCTTCTTCATGGACTCAGAAGAGGTGTTGACTTTATTTTCCTTTTCCTTCTTCTTCTTCATATCATCAGTTGTCGCCATGGCCGTGTGTTGTTTATTACATAGAGGCACACCCAATGGAGCAGCAGACACAAGTTTGTGGCTGATATATTCGGCATACAAGGCATCGAAGGAGCTGAAGATGGACGTAATCATAATGGATTGATTTATATGATCGCAGGAACAGAAACAAAGGAGGACTTTATTTATTGGATTCGATTTTCTTGAGAAACAAGGAGGACTTGTTTCTACATGCCGATTCGAATCTCGAATTTATAGGTGTATGTAGGTGCCGACGGATCAATGCCTCAAACTCCCTGGAAGTTTCTACAAGCTTGACTTTTGATTAGGCTGGGTCAGGTCAGGTCAGTTTAGGTGAGCTGATGACCAACCATTGAAAAAGCGGGGTACGTGTTTGCTTCGATGGGGAAGTCACTCACGTGGTCTTTGATTAAATTGACAAAAAAACGTGGGAAAAGGTGGGCAAAAAGAATTGTGGCGGCTATATTTTTTTTAATATTTTGTATCAAGTCAAACATGAAACATGTCACGCGTGCGCGGTATGTGAGGCCCAGTAATAATCTTGCTCAGATCCTAGATCACAAAACAGAAGCTTTAGTACGATGAGATGATGAAAATAAACAGACAATATCGAAGTCTGAAAATGTAATATATGAAAACTTGAAATCCTGAACTCCGAGTGTAGCAAAGATACGGATCTGTCGATTTCACGAAGAAATCTGTAAGAATGAGCCGTCAGTAACAAAGAACTCGAAATCAACTGTCAGTCAACGCACGAGAAATCAATAATCAATCGGTTCAAATGAACGAGAGTAGGACAAGGAGTCCGAATCTGTGCTCAGATGTGAGAAAGGACCAGTGAATCAGCCGGAAAATGAGAAATGGACCCGGCAAAAAGTAGGGTTTCAAAGTTACAGAGAGATACAGAGAGTCGGCCGAAGAGAAAGTGTAAAAGTATCGAAAAAAACGTTAAGTGTGACTTTTATACAAGCATCCAGAATGTTCGATGGAAGACGGAAGAAAATGGGCCGGTGAAATGCAACTGTATCGACACATATAACAGATAAGGTAAGTTGGGCTGAGGGAAACGGGCCGGCGAACAAGTAAGTATATAAGGCCCAACCGAAAATCAGAACAAAGGCAAGGAATAAATTGGTACAAATGGGCCGAAAAGGATAAATGCAAGAGGGAAGCCCAAAACCCCAAAACAGACCCACTAAACACACCAGGCCCAAAAACTAACTCACACCCCTACCCAACGTTGTTAAGAACCGAAAAAATACTGAGAATCCCGGTTGACACAATGGTAATTCGAGTTCGGAATTTCAACCTCCAAGTCATAAAATGACCCGATTAACAATTTGCAAGTCATATGTAAGCCTGTAGAAGGTCTTACAACTTATAAAAATAACATCATCCGCCAATCGAATTCGGGACGTGCACGAGTGCAAAAACAGGAAAAATGACGTTAGTAGCATAACATATAAGTACTTAATTGGTCATGTGCCCAAAATCCCTAACACGTTACCTTACCGGATCCATTTTTCGAGGGTTAGTACTCTGTATTGAAAAATGCTACAGCAGGGTCTGCTGGGCAGTGGCATTTTTATAATTTTAGAAGTTTAAATTTCATGTAATACCTATATAAACCGTGAGACGAACAATTTATGATTGATTCACATTCAAGACGAGTTGCTCTTGCGAGGTATGTAATGAAGTCTCTTTGTTTCCAATCTACTTGAAAATATTGTCTCTAATCCCACAAGTACCTTAACACTCGATAAAAATTAATGTATTCACACGCATGTTTGTCCATTCATACTCACTTAGCATGTCAAATAGAATAATTATATTTTTTTAATATATTTTAGCCATAATTAAATACCTGAATATCAAAGTAAAAAAGAACGCGACAGTCGGTCAACCACGATGCATCCGTGGTTAACCTGAATGAGGTATCTGTGCTCCAACTAATCTGTACTATGTACAACATCCGTGTTGTTCTATTCACAACTGACGTCTAAGCGCAAACCCGGATATTTCAGTCGGGTCCTTACCCTAAACCGTAAATCCTAAACCCAAATTACTTATTTATTTTAATACTTATCCAAAAAAACATTACGCGTGTAGTCTTTTCATAGACGGCGCATGAAGTCTTTTTATAATCTGCGCATTTTGCGTCTTTCCATTAACAAAACGAGTATTTTCATATTCTGTTGTGATGTAGAATAGTTGGAACAATTATGATCATTCAAGATCTTGTTCTTTAAATAGATATAACAACAAGAAGAAAACCTAACCTACTACTCATTCATAATACATGGTTGCCAACGTCGTTTCCTTCTTTGATTCCGTCTCCACCAGAATAAGGCACACCATATTATGATGTACACTTATCTTTATCCCGGAAGACATACCAGCAACCTTCTACCAATAACCCCCTCCCCTACCACCACACACACACACACTAGTATACCAGTAAAGTGGTGCTGGTGTGTTTTTCGAGATAGAGTGAGCTGCTCCTAATTGGTATTGCACGCTTCCAATTTTGTTTGCTGCAACTCTTCTAGTAATCCCTATCATGGAGTAGTAAAGGTTGGCCTTTCAACCTTTACATTTTACAAGTTCGATCTACTTTGTTGGGATGCTTCTAATCACAGTTCAAGAAAGAAAGTTTGCACGTTTGTTGATCAAACTGGAGACGCCAACCAACAACTTACAATGACAATACTTGATGAATTCCCTCCCAGTATGCCTCTTCCTCGGATTGATCAATCACCTGTTGACTTTATTTTATATAATGGACACGAGCATGAGTATTTTATATTAATTCTGAGTCGTGTCGATTTTTTATAATGGATGAAAGGAATGATTGATAATAATCATGCATCCATCTTACTGAGGCATTTATTCCTAACTCGACGAGTCGTGTTGATTTTGTCAAATGCATGTTTTTGTCATAGTTAAAAATCCTGAATAGCCTAGTCAGGACTAACACACTTTAGTCAACCTGACCGAGACCCGACGTGGTTAACCCATCAAACCATTCATGCTCAAACTATTCGTTAATAAACGCAACATCCGAAGAGACAACATTAATTAAATGACTACGCATATCCATTAAATGAATAGGAAACAGCTGGATACCACATCCTCAACGTAAATTACAACTTTAAATAGATGCAACAATACCACTCATCCATCTTTATCCATAACATGGTTGCCAATGATGCTTCCTTCTCCGGTTCCATCCCCGATTCCACCAGAATAAGTTTAAGTGGTGCTGGTGTATCTTCCGGGATAAAGTGCAGCATTGATAGTATAACGCCCTTCAGCAATCCAACATTGCATGATGTTTTCGAATATGTGTAAAGAGGCACTGTTTGAGATGATGTGTTGTGATGGGTCGGGGCCGAGCGAGCCTCCCCGAAGGAGCACAACGATACGAAAACTAAACACCTAGTACTCCATGGACAATTATGAATAACCCAGGGATATGACTTGATCGTTTCACATCAATATTTAATGCCGCAACAATGGCTTGATCGTTGAACATTGAAAAGAAAAGGACATGAGTATGAATCTCCATTTTCAACTTATTTGACTACGATAATTTATAACCCGTTGACTTTATTTTTATATAATTGAAATGAAATGATTGATATATGAGTATCATGAGTATTATTCAAATTAATTTTTATGTTCTGTATAAGATGTTCGTCGATTCTTCTTCTTCTTCCCATCTTAAGTAAGCCTGGATTAAAAGAGCACACACACACACCTTGGATAGTGCTTTCGTTCCTCTCACCGTAGTCGAGACTCTGATGTTACGTATAAACCTAAAAGAGCAATAATTATTAAGTCAACTCAAAACTGATTTGCTCACGCGTGTATTGTCAGACCATACATGCTTTGCACGTATAGTTTTGAATGGTGCGTTGTATCGCACGACCATACGTTCTTTATACCTTCCAAATGAAATGACTATCTTGTCCTCCAAAGTATCTTTCCGCCTACTCCTTTACGTGTCTTTTCGTCTTCAATTATGCGCCCATTGCTAAGGGCATCAGTCGACAATGCAGCCATACATGTTTTATAAGCGTCCTTTGCTGCAAAACTTCAAAAAACACATAATCAAGATGTCTGTCTTGCACCAAAATTTTTCTTCATCCGATACGGACGACGAAATGGAGGCAAACACTCTTCCTGCACCACCAGTAGATTTTGACGAAGCTCAGGAACAAGGAGCACGGAGATCACCTCTAGGAACAAGGAGCACGGAGAACACCTCGAAAACATATTGCACCACTACAGAACACACGAATTTTCTTCGGTTAATTTGAATAAAAAGCACAAATAGAGGCAATAAAATTGTTTATTAAAGAAGGATTCAGATCAAAGAATGATTTTCGCAAGGGCTTCAACGAAAAGTGTGCCTCCGTCATCGCGCAAGATGTGTCGGAAAGTTGTATTACCAACCGTGAAGTCCAGAACAAAATTAAGGTGTGGAAGAGTGAATACAATCTGCTGAATGACTATCTAAATCTCAGTGGGTCTGCATTTGACTCTATATCAATGCAGATCATAGTGTGAACAAGTGTGGAGCGAACGGATGACGGTATAGTGATTTGGCTTGCGTTCTGATATTTGTGTTTTTAACTTAATGATGATGTTTTGTCTGACTTTTCGTACAGGATAACATAAAATACAAACAACTGAAGAATAGGAAATGGACATGGTATTATGATTAGTGTGACATATTTGGTAACACAAGAGCAACTAGCGGTAGTATGTGTGACTACAACGATGCTCAAAGTGGAACTACAGATTCAGCAAGTTATGAGGTTCCGTTTGTTGTGGACTTAGACGCACAATTGGACAATGAAACCGACGAGCAAACTGAAGAACTGTATGAAGAGACTAGAGAATTGTCTATCAATGTGGATGTCTCACCACCCAATTATATATCAGCAGGCAAACGTCTACGGAAGAGTAGTGGATATAGGACACCAAAAACACCTAATGGTGAAGATCCCAAACGAAAGTAATTTATGAATGCACTGAAATCCTTCAAGATGAATCAAATGGAAGAGGGGAGCGTGAGGAAGATGATGGCTGCTGATCAAATAATGCAGGATTTGACTTCTATGGGACTAGACACCATGGAGGTAAACCAACAGATGAAGATTGTAGACGCGGTTATGGATAATCTTGCAAGGTGGAAGGTCATGTCGATGGAAAAGAAGAAACAGTGTATTGAATCTGTTCTAGATGGTAGTTCAGACTCATAATCATCTTGTATTTCTTAGTAGTAGACTGAATGTTTGTTTGTTCTTTATTCTGGATTGGTTGGAATACATTTGTGAGCTATTGAATTATGTTTATGACTAGATATTTTATGCTCCATATTTTAAGAACACCTAAAATTGATGAACAACTAAAATTATGTACATGGTTTCAGTCAATCAGATACTTCAAAACGAGGACCATATTTACATGTAAGCAAGTCAGAAATAAGGCATCAACACCATCAAAAAAAGGATGACACAAGTTTGCATCACAAAAAAGTCATCAGAAAATGGCTAAGTTGATCACAAGTTTGCATCACCACCATCAAAAAGGATTGACACCATTGGATCAGAACTAAAGAAGTGCATGTCATACTCGTAAGTCATCACCATCTTCATCATCATCATCTACCTCTTCCTCTTCCTCTTCCTCTTCCTCTTCCTCTTCCTCCATCCTCTTCCTCATCGTCATCCTCCTCCTCTTATTCCTCCTACTCTTCCTACTCCTCTTCTTCCTCTTCCTCCGGATCAAAGGGGTAAGAAGAAGGCCCTTCTGTGCATGGGGTCATCCTCCTCCTGCGCATGGTGGAAGTTGTCTTCATGGAATCATCACTTTTTGGATGGTCTTGGGAGGAGCGGTAGGAGATGTTGATTATAGATTCAGGTGTTGGCTCCTTAGAGCTATCGAAGTCAGATAGCCACTCTACCGGATAGCCAGCTTCAACAGCTTTGTTAATCATCTTCCGTTTAAGTTTGTTTTGGGTTTTTTCGTCCAACTCTTGCTTCCTCTTTCGGTTCTCTCATGCCAATAGATGCTTTTGCTCGTCTATGGCGGCTTTCCACTCTTGAAAATCAGCCTGATCAAAGGTATACAATAAGTATGCAAAGTTATTCATATTTATAGACTAACATAGCAACTAAATGTACTAAAAAAAGGTATCTTTAGCTAAAAAAATTAACTGCTACATGGCCTTAACCCACAGATCTCATAGTATGTAACAAATGTTGCCTAACGTAGTTCGTATACTGAGCAATGAATTCCACATTGAAGGCTAAACCACATGTATGTATGCTAACATAATATGTCCAGTAAGCAAAATATATAGTGTCTCATACTCACAAACACATACATCAGCCTTTAACTGTAAGAAATTGAAAGTAATTGGACATTAAATGCTAAATCTACCACCAGCAAAAAAGTGTATATCTAATACAAAAGTGTCATCTTTAGGAAAAACCTACTGCAACATCCTTGTCAAGGACGAGGACAGGCGTTGCGCTTGATGAAGATGGTTGTAGATTGTCGACGACAGTCGGAAGACTGCTTGTTACAGGGATAATAGCATCATTCCCAAGATCTTCGGTTGGTTTTGGTTCTGCCGGCTCAGGCCCTGCATCCTTTGGTGGAGAAGTCGATTTTCCCTTGTCACCCCCGTTCATCTCTTGTCGCTGAAGGGTTGCGTACTGTGAGCATGGTGTTGTAATCGAAGAGGCAGAAGGAAGAAAGTGGAAGGAGTCGAATCGACATATATCGCGAAAGAAGGTTTTTTGGTAACTTCACATTATTTTTTAAATTGGGCCAACATTTGGGATTGCTAGTAAACACGGAATTATTTTTTTGAAGGTTCAATTCCAATCCAGACCAATTCTGGAATTGGTGTAAACTGTGGATTTACACCTTGATTTAATGTAAATATAATTCTTTGCATGGAATTGAAGTAGGGGACACTATGGGTATCCAAGTCTTGGAAACCAATTTTGTACACCAACACTAAAAAGTGGTGTACAAAACTAATCTTTTGATTGGTTAAAATTTAGAATTGACCCAACACCATTTAATTATGATTTTTCTCTTTACTCTCTTTAATCCACCACACTTTAACCAATCTATTTTTTCAGCGGATATTTTTCAGTAAATTTGTAGATTTGTAGTATTTATAAAGTTTAGAATTTATAGCATTTTGCCCTTTGGATTCATAGAATAGGGTTTTAGTTTTTCGGCTGCGAAGTCGCCGTAATATTAATCCCATAAATTTGTAGATTTTAGTATTTATAAAGTTTAGAATTTGTAACATTTAGCCCTTTGGGTTTATAGGATAGGGTTTTAGTTTTTCGTCGGCTTTCGCCGCCGTAATATTAATCTCATTTTATTTATTATAGGGTCTATTTTATTTACTTTAGGGTTGAAAACTGAGTATATTAAATTATGATACAAAAAATAATTAAAATGCGTGATTAAATATGGTGGATTAAAGGAAAGAGAGAAAAACCATAGTTAAATGGTGGTGGGTCCATCATAAATTTTAACCAATCAAAAGATTGGTTTTGTACACCAGTTTTTCGTTGTGGTGTATAAAAATGCTCTCCAAGTCTTACGGTCTGACTAGTCCCAATAGAGGATTTATGCAAGGCAACTCCCCACAAACTGGGCCAAACTCGTGCCTTACTTGTAGGCCCGCGGTCGTGGTCCTGAACGGATAGTAGACTCCTAGTGAGATTTGAAGCTGCATCCCCATGTATTAGAATCAGGTCCTCAATCACTGGGACAACCCGCCAGGGTTGACCTTATTGTGTTGTTACCACTGAGTGATCCTCTCTTCCTGTCTTCCATAATACATGTTTATTTCAAATCATGGATTTAGCCACAGGTATATGGTAGTTAAATTTGGAAAACGGTGGAAGGCAAATTGGTGAATGGTGGAAGGCAATTGGTGAGACCAACATGGATTCAGATACGCGTCACTCCCCTACATTGTTGGTATGAAGACTTCTTCAATGAAGTGGGTGGACAGTTGGGAAAGGTATTAATGATAGACTGGAAAACATTGAACAAAACATAGATGCAGTACGGTAGGATTCAAATACTAACTACATCGCAGCTACCGTTATGTAGGCAGGTGAAAGTGAATACTAGGGTGGAAAGCTTTACAGTTTGGATGGAGGAGGAAATAGCAATGACTCCAAGAGCAAGGAATGCTAAAGATAAAACAGAAAGGCATTAGGACAGGAAGCAGAATACGAAATGGCCAACCCTGAAGGTATCAAATACCCAATTTAGAGAATGCTCGACGGTAGCCAGCAAGGTTGCGGGGGGTAAGCAAATAGAACCAAAAGGAGTTAGAAACATGGCAGACAGTGAAAAGGCTAAACAACAGGATATAGCTGGCATTAGAGCGGAGGGGGCAGACACTGGGATAGAGGAAGTAGTGACAAAAGAGGTAGAGGAATATGAGGAGAAGAACAATGAGGGTTTGATACAGGAGAACAGCAGAAGTAGAGCAGTAGAGGGCCAGCAACAGCAGTCAGATAATCTTGAGAGTCAGCGGAATGACAGTGGTTATGTAGCAATGGAATATAACAGTCCTGGGAGAGAAGGAGACGAGACAGAGCCACCCGGTTTTGAATTGCAGACAAGTGTGGACAGGGGTAGAAGACCTGAGAAGGCAGGAATGCATAAGCAGACACCGCCAGATAAATTGAAGACAGATCTGAAGCTATTAGGAAATAAAGGGAGGGGGATCCTGAAGGAGAGGAGCCCTTTGGAAGTCTACCCAGGAGACAATGATTTGATGGAAAACTTCGTGGAAAAATCAATGGAGCGGCTAGAAGGGCATATAAGATACATTCAGCTAGTGGACTGGATAGAAATGTTAAAGAGGGACAGACAAACGAAAGAGATAATTGGTAGGATGGGCCAAGGAGTCACAAAACTCATAACCCGGACGTTAGTGTTTGAGGATGAAGGAGTAGAAGGAGAGCAGCCGGAGGACAAGGAGTCTGGCTGGATATGGGCATTAGGGACATCACTTGGAGTGACATCAGATAGACCATCGTCCGAAATGATTGAAAAGCTGGATGAGATGGAGCAAAGAGCACTGCGACTGTATGAAGAACACAGCAGGATAGATGAAAAGGTTCCAGGACAGCAATGTGGATAGCCACTTACAATATCAGAGGCATGGGAATGCCTAGCAAAAAGGCAGCAATAAAGGAATTAGTATTCAAACGGAACGTGGACTTCTTGTGTGTGCACGAAACTAAGTGTGAGAAAATTACGAGAAATTTGTGTAGGCGAATATGGACAGGTGAAAACTTCGACTGGTGTCACAAAGATGCAGAGAGCACATCAGGGGGTATATTGTGTATATGGCAGAAGGAGGTTCACGATGCGGCAGGTCTGGCTACAAGATGGATATGTCCGAGTCTATGGAGTCTGGGGAGCAGAAAATGTTGAAGTAAACATCATCGATGTCTATGCACCTGGTTCACTGGCAGAAAAGAGGCTTTTGTGGATGAGATTGAGTATGGAGATAGCATCAAATGCAATAACAAAATGGTGTATTATGGGTGATTTTAACGCAGTCAGGCATAGTGAGGAAAGAGTAAGTGCAGCCCCAGTGGTAGACCGAGAAATCCAAGATTTTCTCAGCTTCATCACAGAGTTGGATTTGGTCGACCTCGCATTGCAGAGGTGCATTTTTACATGCTATAGTGGTGGTGGATGGTGTTGTAGCAGGCTGGATAGGTTTCTTTTGTCGGAGTCATGGCTATAGCAATGGCCTGGATTGTACCAATATGCACTAGATAAAACTGTATCGGATCATACACTAGTGCTGCTAATCATAGAAGAAGTTAATTGGGGCCCCAAAACAGAAAACACACTGAATTGTTGGAATGCGTTTGATGGCTTTGAGGATTTTGTTCGGTTGGAGTGGTCGCAGCTGCAGGTTACCGGCAGTAGTGGACATAAGCTTCATCATAAGCTACGATAGATGAGGTCAAAGATAAGCGATAGGAACAAAAATGTGTATGGAAATTTGGATCGACAGATTGAACATAAACAGAATCGTATTGCAGCTTTGGATATTTTATCCGAGGTCAGGGAACTATTGCAGAGTGAGATTGAGGAAAAATAGTCAGTCTGGATAGAATTGCAGAAGTCCAATTTGGATAAAGAAAGAATTTTGCATCAGAAATCACGCTCACGTTGGATACGAGAAGGTGATGGCAATACTAAGTACTTTTACTCCCGGTTGAAGAAGAATAGACAAAGGGATGCGATCAGAGGTTTGGTAATTAATGGAGTTTGGCAAGATGAGGTGCAGACTGTAAAAGCGGGAGTAACGGTCTTTTTTTAAGGAGTTTTTCTCTAGAGCACAATGGACCCACCCGAGACTGGAGCTAGCAATGAGTCGTCAAGTATTAGCAGTGGATAATAACGAGCTCACTATACCGTTTACAGATCTGGAAATAGAAAATGCAGTACGGCTATGTGCAGCAGACAAAAGTCCAGGTATGGATGGCTACAACTTCTGTTTTATACAGCAACATTGGGAAGCGATAAGATTGGATTTCCAGGATTTTGTCAAGGAATTTCAGAATACAGGTAGGTTGGCAAGAGGATTGACATCTACTTCTATTGTTCTGGCCCCAAAGGTTCACAACTTGACATCTCTTGAGCAATATAGACCAACATCACTGGTGGGCTGCGGCTATAGGATATTATCAAAGCTCCTAGCTCTACGGCTAAGAAAGGTTATAGGAAAGCTTATATCTAACCGACAAATGGGATTCTTTCAAGGCAGGCAGATTTTAGATCGGGTTCTGGTGGCAAATGAGCTGATACATACTTATAAATCGAATAGAAGGCCTCTGGTACTGTTTAAAGTGGACTTCACGAAGGCATTTGATTCAGTCGATTGGAGCTTCATGCTACAAACCCTACGGAGATTTGGTTTCAGCAGCACATGGGTAGGTTGAATGGAGGAGTGCATCATGTCAGCTCACGCAACAGTATTGATAAACGGAAGCAGTGCTGGGGAGTTTAAGTTGGAGAGGGGATTGAGGCAAGGGGATCTTCTTTCCCCGCTGCTATTCCTGTTGGCAGTGGAAGGTCTGGGGGCAATGTTAACACAGGCAAAAGACCTAAACCTGCTCACAGGTGGTAAGATTGGAAGTTTGACAATCTCGCACTTGCAATACGCAGATGACATGCTATTAATTGCTGAAGGAATGCAAGGAAACATCCAGGTCATGAAAGGGATACTTAGACTGTTTGAAATGGTTTTTGGGCTCTATATTAACTTTGTGAAAAGCGAGCTATTTGGGATGAATCTGTCGGCCAATGTGATGCACGATTTCTCAGTCAAGCTACGCTGTCAAGAGGGTGTCCTCCTATTCATACACTTAGGCCTGCCTATCGGGGATGCTCCAACTAGGAGACGAATGTGGGAGAAAATGCTGTAGGGAGTGGATCAGAGGCTGCAAAACTGGGAAAACAGGTACTTACCTTTTGCTGCAAAGGTAACTCTGCTAAAAGCTGTCCTTGAGAGCTTGCCAATATACTACATGTCCCTCTTTAAAGCACCGAAGGTGGTAATAAAGGAACTGACTAGGAAATTCTCCAAGTTTTTATAGCAGACATCGCAGCAATCTAACCGCCCAATACATTGGGTTAAGTGGGAGCATATGTGTCTGCTACAGAAGGAGGGTGGCTTGGGATTCAAGGAATTATCATACATGAATCAAGCCTTACTATCCAAGTGGACGTGGAGACTGAAAACTGAACAAGAGAGCTTGTGGGTGCAAGTCATACAGGTGAAGTATTTGCAAGAGGGGGATAGGATGGCAGACGTCCAGTTAGTAACAATCCAGGCCAGGTTTCGCAGATGTGGAAACATATCTGGAGTTGCACAGCTGAACAGAGTTGGTTCTGCAATAGCTTGGAATTGAAGATTGGCAATGGGGACTGTGCTTTTTCTAGCAAAGTACAGGACTGCTTGGACAAAGTCTGGCTACCAGATATCCAGAGCTCTACCGGATAGCCTCAAATAGGAACTTGACAGTAAAGGAGGCATTTGAGCAATATGCAAACCTGATGCAAATGACAGAACACCTATGCTATCGTCCTCTACATGCGTGGGAACAGGAGAAACTGGATCAGCTATGGACAGAAACAATTGGACATCAATAGCTAGGGGAGGAGAATGATCACTAGAAATGGACAAGACACCCAACAGGGAAGCATTCAATGTCATCCTCATACAATGCGATCAAAGAGTAGAGGAGTCAACAGCAACCGTGCAGCATGCTATCAAAAGCTTGGAAAACTATAACACCTAAGAGAATTCAGACGTTCGCATGGAGGGCGCTTCAGGACAGAATTGCGACAATGCAGAACTTAGCTTCCAGGGGAGTTCATTTTGATGCAGCTATCGTATCATGTGTTTGGTGTGGTCTGGTAGATGAATCTACTAACCACTTACTAATACAATGTGAGCATGTTGCAGGTATATGGCAGGAAGAAAGCTCATGGCTAGGAGTTCAAGTCCCGGATGCTACTGACCTGGAGAGAGATTGTGCTGACTTTGTTCAGCAGTTTCAGGGGCAGGCGTGGAAAAAGATAGGGAAGGCAACATGGCAGGTGGTAATCTAGTTTACATGGAAGGAACGAAACTGCATCAGGTTCGACGAGGAAGGAATGGAGAGTGTGCTGCGCATTGTGCAAGCCTCTGTGCAAAACTGCATCAGGCACCGGAGGCTATTGTTCGACGTACACTAAAGCCCGGAGCACGTAGACCTACATACGCAATAAGGACGTGCTTGCTGCAAAACCTGAGCAGCATTTTGGTATGATGCTTTTGTTACGTATTATGCTGCAGCAAGGAAGTGTGGTATGATGCAAAACCTGGGCAATCAAGCTAAACGAATGGTGGTCTTGGTATGATGCTTTTGCTACGTTAGTAAGTGAGTAGCTTCTGTTATTTAGGGATTTCGCTGCCAACTCTGAGCAGTGTTAATATGTGGTGTTAGCACCGTTGATACGTAGCGTCGGTGCAGCATCGGCGAGGTAGATAACAGAGATAATTTTAGAAAAAAAATATGGTGGTTAAATTTATACAATACTAGAATATGCCCGTGCCCTGATGGCACGATTCCAAGAGCTCAATGCGATAGTGCAACAATGCCAAATAAACGTAAATAATTCCACAGCTTCACCTACACATTCCTCTATAAATCATAGTGCCAAAACCATTGTATGATGTTTATGAGGTGCTAAGAACTTGTATATACGCAACTCAACACAGCAACGCAAGAACTTAACATGTTCCCAATGTAAAGCAAAATCAGGGACATGTTCCCGACTCAGCATATTTATTCACATAACATCATGCATTCAGTGGATGAAGCAAATCCACAATTTCAAAACATGTTATATCTTTAAACCACCACCATTGAACTGTTGCAATTCTGCAGTTGCTCATCCCATTTCCAAAAAAAACATCTGAGGTATGAGTTAGAACTACCTCTCCAACATACAGCAAGAAGACCAATGTGCATGCTGACCACATTTGTCCGCCTGAAGCCAACATGAGTTGCCTAACTCCTTCAGGAAGTCGTGTTTTCTGAAACATAGAACATGTGCCTTACGTGGAAGCCAACATGAGTCGCAAAATAAGAGTAGCGAAATATCACATTAATAACAGAGTGAGTGTTTGGTATGGTACTTACATTAATGGAAAAGTGACAGGAGCGAGATATACTTACAGTAACAGAGTGAGTGTTTGGTTAGGCACTAACAATAATGGAGCCTGCCACAAAATTTACATTGTATTCTGTTTCCTTCATTTCAGACTCTATACTCCTAGCAGGAATCAATCAGACGGCCTGATTGAGCAGGCAGGCATTTGAGTTGAAGTGTTAAAGATAGGAAATGAAGATCATTGAGGATAGTATGAGAAAATTAAAAATAGTGCAGAATGTCATAGAGAGGCAACTATTAAAGATGGAGACATGCAAAGAAGTCTTTATCCGAAGTATTACTCT
>JAOYMZ010013205.1:0-20400 GCA_025802335.1 Pinguicula primuliflora
ATTTGCATCTTTGAAACACTCCTTATCGTTCTTATTTGGCCATTTTACCCTCCAACACCTGATACATCAACAAAATTCCAGCTTTATACAATTTTCATCTGAAGTGATTTGCATTATATTAGTGCATGGCAATCAGTATAAGATGACCTTTCTCTCCCCAAGCGCCTCGCAAGTTCTTCAGCTAAGGCTTGGCCAGGGGGATCAGCATCTGTGGCAAGAATTATGCGTGATGCCTTGAAAACATTGAAAAACCAACGGCCTCAGAATGAACAGATCATTTGCACGTGCAATAGAAAATTATGAACAAAAAGGTGGTACCATGTACCTTATCAGTGTAATTTTTACAGTTCCACAGATACTGATACTTTCGGTCCTAGATTCATAAAACGCACAAGTAAAATTAGGAAGTGTAGGATACATATAAAAACATTTGTAAAGAAAATCGGCAAATACCCAAGGGCGGACCCAGGGGTGGCGGGCCCGGGCTCCAGCCCGGGGACCCTTTATTTGCCCAGTAGAATATTCAAATACAAATTTAGCCCAGCCCCAAAAAATGGTCTAGATCCGCCATTGCAAATACCTCTTCTCCGGGGGGAATGCCCTTATCTGAGACTTTGGCAGGGGCTCCGTCAGGCACACTAACACAGTTTTTAAATCCTGCTTCTTCCATTGCAAGCTTGTCCATCTCACCCTCAACCTTAAATCAGAAAATTCCGAAAGTATTTAGCTGTAAATTGAGCAAATGTTACTGCAAGGACTAGTAAGATACTGTTATTACAATTATGATATCGTTTCCATCCTTTACATCATCCAGTCCGTAGAAGATTTTTTCAGTATTTGCTTCCTGCATTAGAAGCGGATAAAATGAGACTAAATGAAAGATTTTACACGGGATACAGCAACATAACAGTAAGTTGTATATTTATATATTTATATGAGAAAATACCTTGTCCATTTATAGATGACACTAATTTAAATCAAAATAAAGAACAACTAACTGAACAAACCTCAGGAGTTGGCCAGCATTACACCATTTATTATAAATATTCGATTTTTAAAAACACCTGATCAAACCTGCCAAAATTTCTTCTTAATGTCCCGGTATTTACAGCTTACAAGCTCGCCATTCCTCCAATAGGTGAATGCAATAGCAAGCTGAAGAGATATTATTCACATCATACATCCAGAAAATAGAATCTTACAAATTTAAGAAACATAGATGCAAGAACACGCCCAAGCGGCTGTCAAAGGCTTACCATGATGTTATTTCATGATAAGTATGCATTATAGGTTTACATGATAGGGCTACAGTTGCATGAATATACGCCAAATAGCTATATAATGTGTGCACCTGATCCCCTTGACTTTTCTGCATGACACCATTTCTCTTTAATGTTTCTTTTGATATCATGCGCTCAGAAAAATATGCAACTAGCTAAAAGAAAAACAAAAAAGAATCAATATATCTTGCATTTTGCAATATACAAGAGCAGTAACAGATATACTGGAAACTGAGTTTTTAACGGGATGATCAACAAAGGTTGTGAAAAAATGTATTCCGGGTGTGCAAGAGAGTATAACAAAGAAAGTAATGCAAGTACCTTCTCACATAATGGCTCAAGATTCAAACTCTCTTCCGATATTTCTCTTGGTGCCTGCTCCACTTTCGTCACGAACCTTACCTCTGCAGAAGTCTGGAAACAAAAGAGGAAGACATAAGTAGGAACATCACACCTGATTAGATGTTTTTGCGAGCTTAAGTGGAAAACGTACACGAGTAACACCCGTCCACCCACATGTACCCCGAAAGCATTTCCATGCTGCTGCCCCCCTATGATAGGCAGGCACATATGAGATGTATTAGAGAGCTAGAAACTGAAAATATATAGAACAGGGAAAATGAGAATAAACTATGCACAAAGAGTCGACGAAAATACCCATCATCAGTGATATGAAGAGATAAGCTCCTCTCCCGTGAGTCCCCACCTCTACACTACAAATTCAAGAACGTCAGAAGCTAACAGATGTCCACCTAATGATCAGCATGCTTGAAAGTACATTTTTAAATCATTAACAGTATAAACATCAGTCGCAATAGATTCTTAAGAAAAGTTGCAAATGTCAGACATCAGGCAAAAGAAGAAGCAAAAAAATGAAGCCACATACATACCTTTGGACAAGTTAAATTATTTTGCTGCCCTGGGTTACACATATCCACATCAAATCCAATTTCTTGCAACTTTTGTCTCAATTTCGTCAAATTAATTTCATATGTGTGCAGCTGCTTTTCCGGAGTCTTGAAACAAACGCCAGAAACTTCACGACCAAATCAAATGAGTAGATGGAGTTACGATATTGTGTGCCAACTGCCCACTCATTCAAGTAGATTATTTCATTTAAGCAGTCAAACAGGTACATGTGGAGCATATGCGCATGAAAACTAAGTCGACGAACACATCTCTACGCCTCTAACAAACAGGGCCAACAAGTAATTTATTTGTTAATGCAGTCAAGTTCAACCATCCCAAAGGCATTTAAGAGCTCATGCTTGAGATAAGGAATAAATAAGAAATAAATTTAATGCAGGAAGCTCCCATGGCTATTGCAGTAACCTATACCGGTTACCATCCCCACAAAAATCCAATAAAACAATTAAAAATCAGAGCATCAAGAATCCCCACACCAATATAGGCTATCGAAAAAGACGCTGAATTCCGAAAATAATGGAGGAAATGTGAATTAAATCGAATAAAGTCCACGAAGGCTTCAACTTTCACTAGAAAATAAAAATGTTACAAACAAATTACCAGGCCTCGGAATTGGCATGGCAGCTGAGGATGTATAACTGTGTCCGGCATTCTTCTGCTTAACTGGGGGCGACGGTCTGATAGAAGCACAAAGTATGCGGCTTTTCCTACTATCTGAATGAAAATCGTGCATCTGCGAATAAGAAGAATAGGAATGGAGCCACTGTCTGTTAGCACGCTCAGCAACACCGTTATAGGGCTTTGGCAGCAAGAAATTGCTAGCCCCCATGAGCATGATTCTGCCACTGGATGATTTATGGTTCGATAACAGTCTCCTCTGAGGTAGAAGCAGCATCTCTTGTTGCTCAAGATTCTAGCAATTGACACAAGGAAGTGAAGAAAACCAATAAACTGAAGGGACCAGTGAAGGTTTCCATTTTCATGGAAGGAGGGAAAGGGTTTAAGCATAGCACCGTTTGGAGGTATAACTCTCTCGATTCTCGTGCATCGGTGATGTTGTTGGGCTTCGGATCAGGTAGCTGTGGGTTGGGCCCATATTGTAAACTCTCGGTGCCAGTCGATCCATTTTCAAAAATGGAGAATTGATTTCACACAAATTTCGATACGGAATTAATTGTATCCACCATTTTAAGTCACAGTTCGGCGGAACATATTTTTTTTATAAGCAAAATATATTAACTCAAGAAACATCTATACAAATATTACACAGTGGAACCAAGTTCATATGGTTAATCTTGGTGTGTACAGTTTTCTTTTCGTGTGGATAATTTTTTCGTAGCACCATCCGTTTTCGAAATTGATCACACCATTAGAAAACTTATATATTGTAGATGAAAATTCACATGCTTTGATCCAGTTTCGACGACGTTATCACCGTTTAATTTAATTTCACATTTTTCCCTTGGGTTAAGTAGTCCTAAATAGGGTTTTAGAAATTTCCGGTCGTCGCCGGAAACCGAACAAAAGCATGAGGATTTTCATCTACAATGTATAAGCTTTCCAATGGTGCGATCAATTTCAAAAACAGATGGTGCTACAAAAAAATTGTCCACACGAAGGGAAAACTGTCCACACCAAGACTGACCATACGAAGCGCTCCCTTATACAGTCTTTTTTATGTCTTAGTAAAAAATTATGTACATCCTGTTAGAAATAAAAATAATAGAGGCTCCCTTAAACCATTCTCGAATGCCATATTCAATGCTGGTCAATTTTTGTATGTGCTCAGTCAGAAATATAAACTTGCTAAAAAGGACCCGCACAGAAGGGAGCAGCGCCGATGTTTACTCACACTACTGGCTTCAGCGCCCAACATTTTCTCTCTGACAATTCACACACATGAAAAACATCTTCTTCTCCGGAGAGAATCCAACAACAATCTTTTCAATGCCCGGTTGGATCAAGATTTTTCGAAGATGTTGGCCTACTGGGAGTCGGAGTTTTGGCAGAATCCAGTACAGACGCGGACTCAACAAAATTATTGCTCGAGAAGCAATTTTTCTTGAACAATTCCGAACGAAGATTTTCCATATACCTTGAGGATTTTCGGATGTTTTTTTCTCATAAAGTCATCAAAATCATGTGGATTGTGTTGTTGGATATGTAACCAGCTACAAACCGAGTCTGCGGGTGGTGTACAAAAAACTTCTTCGTTCAAAAAAGGTGGATGGGACCACCATTTTAATCATTTATTATCTCTCCTGCCTCACTGCATCTTCCCTTCTTTTTCATTTTCTATTCTATCATCATTTTTTTCACACGACTAACTTAAATAGCGCAACGTTTTCTTCATTTTTCATTTTTTTTGTTTGCAGTAGTGGCTACAATTGCAGGAGGGAGGTCTGACCGAGGTGGACACGTTGATGGTCCAAGTGAAGATGCTAAGTTTTTCGGATGATTTTGATATAGTTTATGTTGGAAGCAGCTGCTCTCTTTTGGTGGTAGACAGAGGAAACCAAGCCATTCCAGAGATCCAGCTACACGAAGAAGACTATGCTCGCCCGGATGATATCAATCTTCATTTAGGTAAAGCAGAGAAATGAGTTCCACTTTGTTCAGAATAGAAAACACAGAAGAATGGACAAAGAAGGAAAAAGGCCGGGAGAGAGAATGAATGATTAAAATGGTGGTACCATTCACTTTTTTTGAACCAATGAGGAGAGTGGTTTTGTACACCACCTTTGAGGGGTGGTGTACAAAATCGGACTCGCTCCAAACCCCTTGCCAGACAACTTTAGTAAACTTATAGTTGAGCAGCATGTGTTCCTCAATTTCATCCTCTTCGCAAAGTATACATTTTGCTCCCACCGTGGCATGCAGGATCCCTCTTTCTTTCTTTTTTATATTCACTCGGGTTGGTAGCTTTTCCTGCCAAGTTTTCCAATAATGTATGGAAACCTTCCTTGAGACAAATCTGCACCACACTTCTTTCAGCCTGCCTGTTTCCTCCTCTTCAACAACTGGTTGACGTAGCTCCTGTAACATGATATATGCTGCTTTTGGTTCATATTTTCCAGACTTTGTGTCTTGGCGTCGCCAAACATCCTGAAAACAACCTGCAACACAATATGTGATAAGATTTCTCTAAGTTTATCCTACTCACCTATCTTTCATTCCAACAAGGCTCTCCTCTAGCTCCACACCCACTTCCAAATGCCTCAACCCATTTCTCATGATCTGCTACACTCCTTCTAGGTAGATTATTTATTCTCATTAAATGCTCAAAACAACTCTTCAGAGACATCTCCTATCCAGGCATCCTCTCCGAAAAGAACTCTCCTCCCATTAACCACCTTAATTTTCATCTGCTCCTCAAACCACTCCATTGTTGATAAGTTCAGTACATTCTTCCACCAACTCGTTTCAGTAGATCTCCTTCTCCCCCTTCCAGCCCTATCCTCTACGACAACTCCCTCAATTACCAATACTCTACTCCTACCCACCATCACAGAACCTCCCCTCTCATATTTTAGAGTTTATCACCTTCTTCCAAAGTTCCTCCTCCTCCTCTAATATTCCCCTCCCCCATTTACTAAATAATGCTTGATTAAACTCCTCCAATCTTCATATCCCTAGCCCCCTTTATGTACATGTTGACGTTGTTGAGAATTCTTGTCCCACACCGAAAGTGTAAGTGGGAAAGAAGTAGTTTATAAAGAAATTGTGGGAGTACTCAAATTACCTTGATATCAATGGTTTTATAAGGATAACCTGCATTCCTACCAAATCAACTCCGCACGTGCAACACGAGACCCACGAGATGTGCGCTCGATTATTCAAAGCCAACTGACCCTCGAGATGCGGGTCGGGCCAGATTTCTTCAATAGGCACCGAAACCAGAATAATGGGTCGGGCCAAATTTCTTCACGGTATCGGAGCAGGTCCCACTATATTTATACAGTGTGGGTGTTCAAGTCCGACAAGACTTGCCTACTCGGACTTGAGGGGAGAATGTGAAATAGAAGAAACTGTGTCCCGTATTGGTTGTAAATCTCAAAGAACACAAGTATAAATATGAGAATAAGTGAAGGAGACTCGTAACCTTGTGCACAGTATTTTGCTGAGAACACCCACACTCCTACCAAATTAACCCCATGCACACCCACACACACAAGACCCGAATCTAGCATAAACGGTCGGGCTTGATATTTATCAAAGGGCACGAGACTCGCTTATGGGCTGGCCAAGTTTATTCAAAGGCACTGAGACCCGATTAATGGATCGGGTTAGATTTCTTACATGGTATCGGAGCAGACAGTCTGAGGTCCGAGACTATTTTCGGGGAAAGTCTCGAGTATTGACCACATGGGTGAGCCCATGGGGAGTTTGGCCCAATTTGGGCATTGTTTCAGGAGGCCTCGATGATTATTTCTGAAGTCCTCATAATTGTTTTCGGGAAAATCCAGAGTATTGATCTCGTAATGGGAATTGGCCCAACTGAGTATTATCCATGTCGTTGTCCAAGTCCAATAGGATTATCTAGTTGGACTTGAGGGGGAGTGTTGGGAATTTATCCCACATCGCTAAAAGAAATTACAATATACTAATATAAATTGGATTGTAGGCTACAATCAATCACCATAAGCTTATGCTTTTAATGAGGATTGCCCATCTTCCTAATTATATTAGCCCACACACGCGTAGCTGCACACACGAGGACCGAGCGTGGATTAGGGCCAGATCCATTTTCTTACGGATAACCCACATTCCTACTAAATTAACCCCGCACGTGCACCAATACATACGAGATTCACGAGATGTGGGCTCGATTAATTCAAAGCCCGTTGACCCTCGAGATGCGGGTCGGGCAGCTCAAGACCCGAATAATGGGTCTCAGACCAGATTTCATTATGGTATCGGAGCAAGTTCCATTGCGTTTATATGGTGTGGGTGTTCGAGTTCGATAGGGCTTGCCTAGTCAGACTTCAGGAGAGTGTTAAAGAGTCCCACACCGAAATGAGAAGGTGAGGAAGAATAGTTTAAATAGGAATATGAGTTAGAATCAAATCACTTTGGGCTCGAGATTTTTATGAGGATAACCCACATTCCTAAAATTAACCCTGCATGCGCACCTACACACACGAGACCCACGAGATGTGTGATCGATTCATTCAAAGCCCGCTTATCCTCGAGATGCGGGTCAGGCAACCCGAGACCCGAATAATGGGTCAAACCAGATTTCTCCAAAGGCACCGAGACCCAATTAATGGTTCGGGCCAAATTTCTACATGATATCGAAGCATCCAGGTTCGTGCCCATTTATTTCCACTGCATTGTTACAGTGTGGAGTGTTCAAGTTCGACAGGGCTTGCCGAGTCGGACTTGAGGGAACTATTAAAGAGTCTCACACCGAAATGAAAAGGTGGGGAGGAATAGTTTAAATAGGAATGTGAGTTAGAATCAAATCATATTGAATTCAGGGTTTTTAGCAGCATTCGAGGTTCATGCTTCAATTACTGTAGTAGCCTTCAAGCCAGACCCTTTCTTTACTACCTCCTTGTAGCCAGCTCTTAATCCATCATTCTTCACACATATCTTTGTTTCTTGAGTACTTTCCTTTCGGTTAACTCTCTCCCCTTTCGCGAACCTGGCCCGGTTAGCCTTCTGCTTATAAGTTCCTATCCAGATATTATTCAACTTGTCATCCAAAACCTCCACATTCATCACACCATTAAACCGGACAAATCCAAATTTCCCACCCCACAAGCAGCATCACCTCCTTTCGCCATGTCTTCGGAAATTTGTGAAGAATGATGTTACCTCCTCTACTTCATCAACTCACTGGTCATAGGTTCAAATTTCTTCAGCAATATTACCTATAAAAAAAACTCCATTCGGCATCATCCTAGGTCCCAATCGAGTGTGCACATCCTAGTATCCTTGACTCCTGCCTCACTACTAGTATTCCTAGTTCCTACAAGTGGTTGATGCTGGGGGTAATGCTACAGTTTTCCATTCCTAATCTCCCTACGGAGTTCGGCCTGGATGCTGGGGTTCTTGGGTACGGCCATACAGACTGGTTTACCACCTACCGAATCACTCCCCACACTCGTGGTGATGCTAAAATCCTACATGGATCAGGTTTCCCGTACGACTTGGCCGAGTTGGGCGTGAATTAGTTTCAATTTGGTTGGCGACTTACCCATTCAGGATTTCTAGAGCGAGTCTTCAACGGATCAGAAATGTTATAAACTAGTATATGCCCGTGTCCTAAGGCCACGGCAAGCACAAAAACACTTATAGAAAATGCGGCTCACGTGTGACCGCACGCACCACAACGGAAATTATTAAAAAAATAATTAAATTATAAATGCATCGAAACTATATGAAGTGGCATTGCATGTCATATGATGCATGACGCCATTGGTAATTATGGCGACCTTCGTTTCGACAAACGATGATCGATTCGCCGGATAATTTCAAATTTAGAATAAGTATGAGAGAGAAATAAAAAGCAAAATAAAAATTGAAAAAAAGGACACGAAATTTGAGTGGAACGAAATAGGAAAAGTAAAGCCATGTGTCCTCCTATCATTGGCCTAGCAGAAAATGATGTGGCTTCAAAACGACAGGTGTTTTGATGAATTGAGTGAGGAGAAGGTTGCCATTTCCTGGCCTGTTTTTTTATAATAATGTAGCCACAACACAGTTTTTCATTGTGCTTGTGTAAATCTTGTATTCTTGAATACCGTAGGATGTAGTCCTTGAAATATTTACCTATCAACTTCAACATAACAACACAGATCCATTACATTTCTGACCAGCTAAAAGATATATCCATCGAAAAAATCTTGTATCGGATAAAGACTCTTGGAGAAAAACGCACACTTACGGTGTGATTCCCCACACTAAGCCCTACTGTTCGTAAATCAGTGAAATTCTTGTGTTCTTCCCGTTGGATTCCATCGTTACCCACCTGACCGACTCTTTCATGGCTAAGGATCCTTCAGGGGTGGCTAATCCAGCCACTTCTAAAGTCAAAATCCGGGAAAATGACGTCGTACCTCCAGACGCACCCGATGTCGACATGGATTCTGGTACCCCTCTACCGCCTGCTGTTACGCTGCCTCTCGTGAGTTCTGGAGAGGCCAGGGGTATTGATACTGTTAGTCTTCTTCCACCCCTACCCTCCTCGTCAGTTCCCTCAAAATCTTTCATGGAGGCGCTAGCTCCCAAAACTTCGTCTGGGGCTGACGGGATGAGCCCCTTCTCTCGTATTCCGATTATCATGGAGGAGGGGGATGTGGTGCATTCTCTGGTTGGGGGTAAACACTGTGTTTCCTTTTCTGATCGAGTAAATTTTAGCATCAAGAACAATATGGCTCATACTGTGTTTATCAAGCCCCTGCATAAGGTTTTGAGTTTCAAATTTCTGTATCAAAAACTCATTGCCTTATGGCAGCCTAAGGGGAATATTCATCTACTGGATATGGAGGGTGGCTATTATCTGGTGAAATTGGATTATGCTGAAGATTATCATAAAGTTTTACTGGGTGGCCCGTATTCCATTGTCGGCCATAGCCTTAGTATTCATCCCTGGCATCCGCAATTTGATACCAATGCTGATCATTTGGATGCTATAGCATCTTGGATTCGCATTCCAGGTCTTCCCCCTCAATACTTCCAGGACTCTATGCTGCGAGAGATTACTAGACCTGTGGGCTGTTATCTTAAAGCGGACTCCCACACCATCAAGGCAGAGCGTGGTTTATTTCCTCGAGTAGCTCTTCGATTGGATCTTACCAAGCCATTGATACCTACTGTTACGGTGCAGGGTGTGGAATATAAGGTGTGTTATGAGGACCTAAACATGGTTTGTATAACTTGTGGCATGTATGGCCATTTGGTTGGAAATTGTCATTCTGCTACCCACTCCTCTTCATCAGTGGGAACTTCTGCGACCAAGGACCTCTTAGCCACCGCTGCCATGTCTACTTCAGTCTCTCGGGACCCCTACCTGGGCAAAACTGTGGCTGACTCTCAAAAAGCCCTAGATTGTCATCTTGTCCAGGCTACAATGTCGTGGTTAATCGCCGAGAAACCGAAATGCTCGCAGAAGAAATGGTCCAACGGATCTAACCCATCAGGTATAAAATCTCAGGTTCCTTTTCAGTATAACTCTCGTTTTGATGTGCTTGCAGGAAACCTGGATATTCTGGAAGATCAATCGCCATCTATTGTTGCTGTAACTAACTCTTCTAGTGGATTATTAACTACCAGCCGAAAAGGTTCTACCGGTGATCTTCGAAAAATGGCCATGGCTATGTCGCATGGAAAATCTTAAGGAAAGTACTCTAAGGCCCCCAAACAGAATCTCATTGCTAAGGCACCCTCTTCATCTCCGGAGATATCTCAGCCTCTGACTAAAAGGAAATTGTTGGGTGATTTTCTAGGTCATATTCTGGCTCCTCAATCAGGCCCCTCTGGGGAGTCGGAGCAACCCAAGTCACCAACGCTTCCTGGTTCAGTCCAAGGGCACACATCTATTACTCTCCCGCATCCTTTGGCTAAGAATGGCGCTGCTGACACTTCTCAAGTTCCCCCTACAGTTCCTCGTGGCAAGGATATGGTGAGATTACAACCGTAAGGTTTTTTTGTTAACCGGAAGGGCTCTTCCAACCCTTACATTGTCCCGGACTTTAACACACTTTTGGACCCTCCGGATGATCGGAATATGATGTTGGCTGAGGGCTCGGGACCCTCAATACCCTCTGCTGATCCACTGGCCGATCCACTGGCCGATCCACCGGATGATGGGGATATGGTTCTTGATCTAGTACAGCCTGCTTCTGCTGCTGATCAGTCTACGGCTCCTATGTCGCTCTGAGGACTATTCTTCAGTTTTACAAACTTCGAGTTTAATGGATTTTAGTATTATTTCTTGGAACGCCCAAGGCGTTAATAATCTGAGGACAATCGCAACCTTAAGAGATATTGTACGAAGCCACAGGATTGATATTATCATCATTTTAGAACTCCGAATCAGTGGCCCAGAAGCTGACCTTATTCTCAATAGTTTTGGTGAAGGATTCAACAGTTCATACAGAGTAGAGGCTGTTGGATTCTCGGGAGGTATTTGGATACTATGGAAAGATTCAGTGAGAGTCACAGTTTTGACGTCGGATTGGCAGTTTATTCACGTCTCGTTATCTCACAGCTCCATTGCAAAATGTAGATTAACAGTAGTTTATGGTTCTCCGAACCCAATCCTGCGTCGTTCTCTATGGAGTCGTTTGGAACAGCTAACAGACTGCTCTTCACTCCCTAGGGTCATTGCAAGTGACTTTAATTCGTATCTATCCAGCCGGCCGTCCTTTGTCTGGTTGTCGCTTATTTCGTAATTGGTTATCTTATGCGAGTCTCCATGCGGCTGGTTTTACCGGTTCTAGATTCACTTGGAGGCATGGCTTCTGTCATGAACGACTCGACTGGGTGCTCTTTAATAAAGACTTTGCCGACACATTTATAGAATGTGGAGTTAAACACCTCCCCGTATATCTTCGGATCACTCGCCAGTTCTTCTACACTGTAAAGCTCGAGTGTTGGGCCCTTATAGGCATCCAATCTTTCGGTATCTGTTGGCATGGGAAACCCATCCTGACTGGTCAGAATGGCTAAAGTCCAATTGGTCCAGTGATGTTCCTCTTGCTGAGGGTCTGCTTTTGCTCCAAAATTCACTCATTGATTGGAAACTGAACCATTTTGGGGATATATACAAGAAAAAGAGGCATTTGGCTAACCGGATCGCGGGATTGCAGCAAGCCATTGCTGCTCATTCCACCAGATATCTTGGTGCTCTTGAACTGAAGTTACAGACTGAGTTAGAAAAAATCCTTACCCAAGAGGAATTGCTGCGGAAGCAAAATGCGAAATGCAGCTGGGTCACCCAAGGTGATCGCTCATCTGCATACTTTCACTCTCTTCACAGGCCTCGACGTCAGCAATTTCACTCTCGGGTGATTTTGTTGGAGGACGGCTCATGGTGTTCCGATAAATAGGTCCTGTTGATGGAAGTTAGCCAATACTTCCGTTCTATTTTTGGGTGTATGGAGGCTGACCTTCCCACCAGTTATCCAAGGAATTATTTGGTTCAAGGGTGTTTTCCGCCCATTTCGGCCTCGATCTTGTCCCAGCTCAACAAAGCTATTGATGTCTTGGAAATAAGGAAAGCATTGTTTGACATGGACCCCAAAAAAGCTGCAGGTCTTGACGGGTATTCTGCTGGTTTTTTCCAACATAATTGGGATATCATCTCGTCTTCTCTTGTGACTTTTGTTTTGCAGGTTTTTGATGAGCGTTTAGTTCCCCCTAATGTCAACAAAGGAATGGTCTCACTCCTTTCCAAAGTTGACATTCCTGAAAAATTCAGTCACTTTCGACCTATTACGCTGATCAATATTTGCATCAAGGTCATTACTAAAATTATTGCTAATCGCCTCAAGCCAGCTATGCAGGTGCGGATCTCTCCCAACCAATCTAGTTTCATTCAAGGCCTCTCTATATCGGATAACATTATCTCGGCTCAGGAGGCTATTCATACGATGAGGTTGTGCAAGCGGAAGCGAGGTTATATGGCCTTGAAAATTGACCTTACAAAAGCTTTTGATCGGGTCGAATGGCAGTTTATTCAAGAGACTTTGGAGGATGCGGGAATTCCCATTTATCTTTCTCGGGTTATTATGTCTGCTCTGCACACGAGCTCAACCCAAATACTCTGGGAGGGTCTTCGGGGCCCGAAATTCAGACCTACTCGAGGTGTTAGACAGGGGAACCCTATCTCGCCGTATCTGTTTGTGCTATGCATGGAAAAGTTGTCTCAAACAATTCATCTTGCCTCGGCCAGGGGTTTATGGAAGCCTCTAACTTTTGGAAGGAATAAGTGGCCCCTATCTCACTTGCTCTTTGCGGATGACCTTATTCTGTTTTGTGAAGCCAGTGTGCAACAAGCGGAGCTAGTAAGAAACATCCTTTATGACTTTGCAGCTGTCTCGGGACAACCTATTAACAGGGACAAATCTATCTTTTGGGTCTCACCTGGAGTTGATTCTACTGTGTCTGGGAACATCGAACAAGTCTTGGGGATTAAACAGGTGATTGACTTGAGTATCTACCTGGGGGTCCTTATTATTCATGGCAGAGTTTCACGTATCTCCCATGGGAAACCCCTCTTAAAAATGCAGACCCGGACACGGCATTGGAACCTGAAGAGAATTTCCCTGGCTGGGAGACTGGTGTTGAGTAAAACTATTTTATCTGCTCTTCCTCTATACACGATGCAGACTGTTGCTCTTCCTATCGCTCTAGCGAAGGATATGGATAAAGTAATACGCTCCTCTCTTTGGGGTGGAGAAAATACTTCCAGAGGATCTTCTCTCCTTAGCTGGGATGCAGTTTGCTTACCCAAAAGTAGGGGAGGTCTGGGCTTAAGGAAAATCCATGAAACTAACATAGCTTTTATGGTCAAGCTGGCGTGGGAATTCTATTCTAACTCCGAGAAGCTCTAGATTTCCTTGTGTAAGGCTAAGTATGCCGTCTCCGACCAACCATTTCTCTCGCCTCTGTCTGCTAGCAAGGGCTCACATCTCTGGAAGCACATTACTATTTATTTCAAAATAGTCAGGGCTAACTCGAAATGGATCATTGGCAATGGTCGTCGAATCCGTTTTTGGTCGGATACCTGGCACCCGTTTTCGGCTGCATTATGTGCTAGCTCTCGCATTCCTGTCCCGGAATCAGATCTCGCCCTGGTGGTAGTTGAATTTTCGGACTCACAAGGCAATTGGGATATTCCCAAACTTCAGCTTTTGATCCCAGAAGCTCTTATTGAGCA
Source organism: Pinguicula primuliflora (assembly GCA_025802335.1). Classification (NCBI taxonomy): domain Eukaryota; kingdom Viridiplantae; phylum Streptophyta; class Magnoliopsida; order Lamiales; family Lentibulariaceae; genus Pinguicula; species Pinguicula primuliflora. The sequence goes on from JAOYMZ010013205.1 coordinate 14,098, forward strand.
ACTGATCACTATAGTCCCTCCTTCGGACGATGATGGTCAGGATCAGCTATTGTGGATTCAATTGCCTTCGGGTTCATTTACCTGTGGCTCTGCAGTGGATCTGTGTCGTGCTCAGCCATTGCCACCTGAAAGGCCGCTTTGGAAACTCATTTGGTCTCTTAAGGTCCCGGAGACCCTTAAAACCTTCTTGTGGAAACTCCTTCACAATGTGTTATGGACAAACTTTGAAAGACATAGGAGGGGCATTGCTGATAATAACTGCTGCTAGGTTTGTTCTCAGGTTGAAACAATTCTTCATGTTCTCCGTGACTGTTATTCGAGTAAGCGGATTCGGAAGGTTTTATTTCCTAATCTCCCTTACTCATTTTATGCTGAATTATCTCATGAGGATTGGATTGTCTCCTGTTTAAATCCGACTCATAACTCTGAGAATTGGAAAGTGTTTTTCGTTACAGCTTGTTGGAAGATCTGGTGCGCCAAGAATGCAGAAATTTTCAATAACGCAGCAACAAGAAACATTTCATTATGTTCGAACATTCGTGTTGTAGCCAGCGAAACCATCCGTTTTTTAACCTTCAACATGTGCAGGAGCTGAGAAGATCCAGGATGATCGACAACGTTCCGGAGAGACATGACATTAACCTATTCCCTCCCCTCTTTCCTTCTGTTCACTTCTACTTACAGGTTGATGGAGCTGTGTGTCAATCCACCCGAAAGGCAGCCTGTGGGGGTTTACTTCGTACTAACACAGGCAGGGTCATCTGTTTCTTCTTGGGATGCCTTGGGGCTTGCTCAAGTAATACAGCCGAACTCTGGGCCATTTGCTATGGCATACTTGCATCTATTTTCCTTCAGGCGGACAATATCATCCTAGAATCGGATTGCCGCTCCGCCCTCCTAGCAATAAAAGGTGCGCATCCAAATTGTCTGAACCGGTCTTTGGTCGCTCATATCCAGGCTTTGATCCACAATAAATCGGTTCATCCTTGCTTTGCTCCCCGGACGGCAATTCAAGAGGCTGATCTCCTGGCCAAATCTGGTTTGTCCAGAGAAGTACTTTAGGGTTGAAATTTTCAGTCAAGAGGACACTGGTGGTTTTGTGTCTAGAGGTACCTTATCTCCTCATGGCAGTATCATACCTCCCGCTGCCAGAATGAGCTCACTTTACCTGGGATTACAGCATCTTGCCAGTTCTTCTGCATCAAACGTTGCGATTGGTACGTCCAGTAGCACCCCTGAGAATTGGGCTACTTCATCTGGCGTGAGACCGTTTTACTTGCCTGAAGATATACTTCGGCACAGATCCTGAGTGCACCTCTTCCATCCTCCCTGACGGCTATTCCCACTCTCCTCTAGTTTTGTTTTTTCTGTCTACCTTGTGTACATTGTTGTTAATGGCCTTGGGCTTCACTGGTATTTTAAAAAAAAAAGATATATCCATCGGAAGCTTAAACCAATAGAGTTTGGAAGCTAACGTGTACCTTCCCTGCAAGAATTCAACATTTAATTCATATAAGAAGCACAAAATACATTGATCCACCATACAAATATAGATGGTTTCACTTGAGATGCTTTTCCTGCTACGACTACTCTTGATTCGTTTGGTAATAGTCATCAATCTCTTGAAAGTAATCTTCGAAGTTGAACAACCCTTTTATCGAATAAGCTCAGCCTTTTCAATTACTTCCTTCAGTGCATCGACCCCCATAAACATAAGAACCTATAATTAAAAGAGGGTAGGGTAAAGTGCAAGTAAGAGAATGACCACTAAAATAGCATGAAAAAACACAGTACCGTCTGGCAATGGTACATAAATAACATACATGAATATTTGCGAAGTAGCACTTGGCATTCATATATTATTAGAGAAAAAGGGAATAATCCAAAATAGCATTAAATTGGAACACCTACCAAAAAAAACCAAACCAAACATACCCAGTAAATTCTGTTCTTAAGCAGAGTCTGCGAGTGTAGCATGTATGCAATCATAGTCCCACCCCTCAACTGGGTGAGAAGATTGGTAGGTGTCCCTAAACCCTAAACACCTACCAAAAAAAGCATTAAATTGGAACAGAGATTGGAAGCATGATGAACTCTGTGATCATCAAATGAAATTCTTAGATTCCAAACACATTCAAAAACCGCACTAGATGTTTGTTACTGGCTTGTTGTACATATTGTTGTTGGAACCGAATATGATCGAGTCTTAGAATTCGGTTATAAAATTCCAGAGCTAGAGAAACAATCAACCGTAAATGAAAGTCTTAAAAATGTTTATGAAATTTAAGAGTCGGAGAGAAGAAAGTAAAAATGTAGAAGACAACTTCCAAATGGACAAGCCATTCACGAAAAATAGCAAGTCAGCACTTAGAGAACAAACCTCATTTGCATCTTTGAAACACTCCGTATCGTTCTTGTTTGGCCATTTTACCCTCCAACACCTGATACATTAACAAAATTCCAGCTTTATACAATTTTCATCTGAAGAGATTTGCATTATATTAGTGCATGGTAATCAGTATAAGATGACCTTTCTCTTCCCAAGCGCCTCGTTAGTTCTTCAGCCAAAGCTTGGCCAGGGGGATCAGCATCCGTGGCAAGAATTACCCGTGATGCCTTAAAACGTTGAAAAAACAATGGCCTCAGAAATGAACAGATCATCTGCATGTGCATTAGAGAATATGAACAAAAAGGTGGTAACATGAACCTTATCAGTGTAATTTTTACAGTTCCATAGATATTGATACTTCCGGTCCTAGATTCATAAAATGCACAAGTGAAATTAGCACGTGTTGGATACATATAAAACATTTGTAATGTAAATAAGCAAATACCTCTTCTCCAGGGGGAATTCGCTTATCTGAGACTTTGGAAGGTGCTCCGTCAGGCACACTAACACAGTGTTTGAATCCTGCTTCTTCCATTGCAAGCTTGTCCATCTCACCCTCAACCTTAAATCAGAAAACTCCGAAAGTATTTAGCTGTAAATTGAGCCATTGTTACTGCAAGGAGCTAGTAAGATACAATCATTACAATTATGATATCGCTTCCATCCTTCACATCATCCAGTCCATAGAAGACTTTTTCAGTATTTGCTTCCTGCATTAGAAGCGGATAAAAATGAGACTAAATGAAAGATTTTCCACGGGATACAGCAACATACGAGTAAGTTGTATATTTATATGGGAAAATACCTTCTCTATTTACATACGAAACAAATTTGAATCAAAATAAATAACAATTGACTGAACAGACCTCAGGAGTTGGCCAGCATTACACCATTTATTATAAATAAAATTTAAAATTTCGATTTAAGAAAGAAAAACAGAACAAACCTGCCAAAATTTCTTCTTAATCTCCCGGTATTTACAGCTTGCAAGCTTGCCATTCCTCCGATAGGTGAATGCAATAACAAGCTGAAGAGATACTATTCTCATCATCGATCCAGAAAAATAGAATCTTACAAATTTCAGAAACTTAGATTCAAAAACACCCCCAAGTGGCTGTCAAAAGCTTAACATGACGTTCTTTCATGATAAGTATGCATTCTAGGTTTACAAGACAGTTGCATGAATATAAGCCTAAAAGAGATATAATTTGTGCACCTGATCCCCTTTACTTTTCTGCATGACACCATTTCTCTTTAAAGTTTCTCTGGATATCATGCGCTCAGAAAAATATGCAACTAGCTAAAAGAAAAACAAAAAAGAACCAATATATCATGCATTCTGCAATATACATGAGCAGTAACACATAGACTATAAACTGAGATTTTAAAGGTCAGAGAAACGAAGGTTGTGAAAAAAAAAATCTGGGTGTGCAAAAGAGTATCATAAAGCAAGTAATGCAAGTACCTTCTCACATAATGGCTCAAGTTTCAAACTCTCCTCTGATATTTCTCTTGGTGGCTTCTTTACTTTCGTCATGGATCCTACCTCTGCAGAAGTCTGGAAACAAAAGAGCAAGACATAATTAGTAACATCACCTGGATAGGCGGTTTTCCAAGCTTAATTGGATAATATGCAACAAATCCAAACTCACCAGTCTTTTTTTTTAGTTCTTTCAATAAATCAATATCAAATTCAGGTTATGTGATGGATGATGGATCCCATTGAATTAATGTGCTCATTAGCGGAGACATCACAAATCCAAGAAATATATCATTTAAAAATGTGACTGGGAATCAAAAAGATAAAGATTGCAAATAAGAAGACAAATATTACAAAAGACGCATGAGACTTTTGAAATTAACATGATTAAGATTATTCGAACCACTTCTTTACCTTTTAGCCCTCCTCTTAACCACAGAATCAGGACACAGTTGATGATACATTAAAGAATTTAAAATTTAAAGACACGAATTAAGGTAACTGTATCAGTTTGATTATCAAGTGATTTAGAATACCAAAAATATATAAAATGTACTTGAAAGCAATTATGATCAACAGAAAGGCAGAAAGGCAATCATATATAAGATCATGATAGCGGTATTAATGATAAAAGGTCAAGTGTGGGTTTCCCAAGGATACAAAAGTTCGTTAAAATATGAGTAGACACCCAAAAATATACAGTAAATTTCTGACAATTGAATAAGGCAAGCATCAGAAAATTTTCACCATTTACCAACAAAACATATTTTGATTTTCGGTATACATTTAATAATCCCAAACTCACAACACAATTATGAGTTCTTACCGAAATTTTTCCCGTCTTGTTTCTCTTTCCTTTTTTCATATTCCACTATTGAAAATTGGAATTTGAAAATTGGAAATTGAAAATTGGAAATTGAAAATTGGAAATTGAAAATTGGAAATTGAAAATTGGAATTTGAAAATTGGAATCTGCCAAGGCGCTGAATTGCAACTGGATTGAAATTGTCATCTCTATAAGGGTGGGTTTGGTATCCAGTTTTGGTAGGGTTATTTGTAGGAATTCGGGGTTATCCCTGTCAACTCACCGTTTGATATCCATTTTATAAAAAATAATCTGCCCGGGGATTACGTCCCGGGCAGGGTTAATTGGGGGACAACTCCTGATTTTTTGTCCCTCCTGGGAGGAGGGTTTGCGGAGTCCGTCACTTATCCTGCCCCGTGAAATTACATCTCCAACCATCAACGCCATCTTCGCGACCTCCATCTTCGCGAAGGCGACCTCCATCTTCACGACCTCGACTGGGCGTCCTCCATCTTCGTGACCTCGACTGGGCGACCTCCATCTTTCAGCCCTAAACCTCCGACTTCCGACATAAGATTATCCAGGTTTGGCTAAATTCTTCTCAATTCTGTCATCCTCTTTGACACGGACTGGAATTTAGGTACATGTGTTTAGAAATGTGCCAGTTCAGTAATCTCAACTGGGAATTATAGAAACACAGTTGGATACAACCAGACGCTTGCAGAGCCGTTTGCTACTCCTATTTTTTTGGTTGCATCAACGAGTTAAAGGAATCATGATTCTTTTTACCTCTCAACGCTTCCATCAGAACAATATTTTACTTGAACTTGATACACTTGCCTGCGTTCAATACCTCATCTCATCTCCCATGAGGTTATGATTTATATAGTACAAGTTCTTATGATTCAATCGGGATGTGTCCCGGTCATTGTCCCGGGCATACGTTGATTCATTCTGTTTGGCTCAGGAGGCTCAATGTGAGACTACAAATGCAGTAACCACTAGCAACCTTCTGTAGTGTGTATTCTTTAACTCTACCTATGGTTCTTAAACAACGGATATAATTGTCCATCACCCTGCTCGATAACAAGATGCTGTCAATATGTGCAGATTATATCTATTCATGTTGTCATAGTTACAAAATCTGAGGCAAGACTATGAGTAAAAAAACATCTTTAGATCTGTGTCTTTCAGAATTTTCGTTATAGAGATTGCCGAGATTGATTTATACTAGTCGATTGTTGAAGTTTTCCAAAACTTGCAACACTGTCATAGTGGTTTGAAATCCTGTCATAGGAGTTTTTACTCATTTTCGTTATGAGTAAAAAAACATAAGCACTTCTACACGAAGTTTGTATAGTTCATTGAAGTCAGAAAATCAGAGCCGAGAGTAGTGCCATACTGTCTGTACTGTCCATGCTGGATACTTGAACCAGATGATGGTGTTGCCGATGGAAATGGCAGGCAAGGTTCTGGCCCAGATGCTAAATGATAAACATCTAGCAGCATATAAAGATGTTTAAATGAGTGAATTTCACAGATGCTTTGTGCAGTTTTGGTTATTTTTTGCTCAGTAGTTCTGATTAGTTCAAGTAACTTAAGTCTTGTTATTTGTTGTGCAGTTTGTGG
>JAOYMZ010013216.1:0-20400 GCA_025802335.1 Pinguicula primuliflora
GGGGGAATTTGTTGAAAAATCTAGATTTTGAGACTCAGATCAGTTTGTTGAATAACACAACTGTCCTAACTAGAATGTGTACTTACGGAGTTAGGCCATGGAAGCTGCTTCAAGGGAAGCCAGCCAGATCTGCCTGAGTGAGAATCCGAAGGGTGCCAATTCAATTCTGGGCTGAGAGATTGTTTGAGACTATAGCATCACAACTTGGTGAATAGATAATGATAGATGAGCACGCCATCAACAAATCAGAAATGATATTTGGTAGAATACAGATTCTCACAAACTCTACTGCCTGGATTCATGAATCCATTAACGTGGATGCTGTGGAGGATGGTATAGAGGATGGTTCTATATATCAAAGTTTCAGAAGAAAAAGGTATAGAGGATGGTTGGAGAGCAACTACTTGGAAGAGACAACCTGGATCACACGAGCAATGGCCTCGCCTAGCAAAATTAGACGCTGAGATGTGGTTGAAGGCTCGACTATGGATGCGACTCCTATACCTGCAGCTCCTATAAACCCATCAGAATCAATGACCCTTGAATTCCTAGAAGTAATTTTGCCTACAGAGACCGCTGAAATTGAGATGATGAATTTGGCTACAGTAGCTTAAGATAAGGATGAAGGACAAAAAGTAGCACACTCTCTGCCGGCTGATATCCCACCAGCTTGCCAGCAAGCTCCACCCACTGGTCGAAGATGGGCGGACATGTTAGAAGATGATGAGGATGACGATGTGAGCACGGAACAACCCTGCCCTTCTGATGAGGAGATGAATTTTGACCGTTTTTCAACAAATGGGATCAATCTAATAGTAGATCTGAGCCATCTTAATCTTCTAGCTGAATACCAAGTCTTACCGACAATAACAGACATTCCCCTATCAGACAAGTTGTGTAGAGCAAAAAAAGGGGGTCCTTTGACCGGAGAAGCGCAATCTGAGCCATTCCTAGAGACACCGAGCATGGGTGAAATGGTTGTCTACGACCCAACAAAAACATCAGAAAGAGGGAGCCACCTCAAAGAAGCGCATGACAGTATGGCTTTGAGGCTCGACCCAAGGGCCACTCCGTACACACCCAAGTTCTCCTCCAGCATTCAGCGTCGTGCAATGTACCTCCAAGACTCTGATCAGACAGAATTTACGATATCGAACCTCTAGAATGGAGGATCTCACCGCCAGACTCAGGCACACATCGAACATGGCAGACACTCCCAGAATCCGAAATGGAGGCATATAATCAAGAGTTGGCCAAAAAAGCCAAGAAGTAGTCCGATAAGAAGAAGAAAATCAGCCCTCCGATTAATCTTAACCTGCGTTGAAGTGGTCATAACTTTCCCAATCCCAAATATTACTCAGATGACTTTCCAAGTGACATGGAAGGCGGGTTCGATTTTTTGGATTAGGATTAATTTATAATCTGTAATCCTCTGACTATTTGCAATAAAAATTTTCTTCCCGAAAAAAAAAATTGAGCTTTGGCAATGAGAGTTTCAACCACAACATTTCAACAACTACTACGGCCATTGCTAGGTACTCTACTTCGTTTGTGGACCTTGCATTCACTTATTGTTTGTGGACCTTGTACCCACTTGTTGTTTATTACTCTTTCCTGGGACCAAATTGTCACCTACAAACATGCAATAGACTTAGGTGGACTTCCTATCATTAGTACAACTAATCCAACCAGCATCACAGAATTCCTAGATGCTAAGTTGTTAGAAAATAGACCTTATTCTCTCAGCTCGGATCACGTGTGCACACGTGTGCGTATGAGCCAACTTATAAGAAAAATGTATTCACTCTCATTAACACCTTGAGCACAAGGTAATTGATCATAGCTGTATCTCATAAATTGGTTTATAATTCTCTCTCAAAGCCATGTGACATATATTATCAACACTCCTCATCAAGTCCAATTAAATTGGGCCAAACCCAATTATGAGACCGATAGTCAGGACTTTCCCATAAATAATTAAAGGATCCCAAAAATAATTTTTCATGTACTCGAAAACAATACCTAATTTAAGCCAAACCAACCATGGACCCCCATTGGGTCAATTTGCTCATGATTTTCTCCCAAAAATAATATCAGACTGTAGCTTTTTGGGCTCGCGCCTCATGTGCACATGTGCACGTATGATCCAAGTTTTTTTTGGTTAAGCAAAAATTTTATAAAGACGAAAAACTCGTCACAATATACACTATTTTCAATCCATACAAATCAATATTTACAAACCACCAAGACACATAATGGGCTCACATAACCATAATCCTATACAATGCACAAAAGAACCCTCATTCTTAGCCTTGATCCATTTCCATGTTGAAGCTTGCACTGATTGTAATATTCTGTTCGTTTCTATCACCTGATCAAGAAAGTGAGCTACATTTCTGTTCACCCAAAGCAACCATACCACAGCAAATCAAATAGTCATCCAAATCTGGCCCTTAACACCACATGATTTTGGCAAAGCAAATTGAGATAACGAATAACCATCCAAACTATTTGACACTTGCAGCCAATTAATACCAAACTCCAAACTTCCATGAACACACAAGCTTCATTTTCTACCATATCAGCAAATTTGGGGCAAGAATCACTTACTTCCGCAGCAATAATTTTTCTCCTCTTCAAGTTTACTAGGGTGGGCAACTTGTTTTGAAGCATCCACCATCTAAATATTGTCAGCTTCTTTAAAATGTATCGGTTCCACACTTTTTGCAATAGTTGTTGTAAGTCTTCATCATTCATCTTCCTTGGGGCAAGGCGTACTTCATAACGCCCAGAATCGCTATCTTTACATAGCCAAGAGTCCATGTTTTGTTCCTGCAATACAACATTAGAAAGCATGAAAATTAGCCTCTCAAACTCTCTTTGTTCCCATTCACGCAACTCCCTTCCCCACACAAAGTTTTACCTCCATTCATTCCCCACCCATTGGACATGATCAACAACATAACCTTCTTTTTGTGTATCAAGTGTATACAATCTCACGAGCTCATTCTTTAATACCTTCCACTACACCATATGTCTTCCCATAATTTAAACTCTTTCCCATCCCCCAATTTTATTTCTAGCATCTCCATAATCCATTGTTCTCCTGCCACCTTTTGTATATTTTTTCCACCACACCGAGCACTTAGCTACTCCTCTCCCCCTCGTCACTTGCTCTCTGTTCCTTTCTCTTGGCTCCAAAAATTCCCTCTTATTTCCCACATACAACTAACTCCCCCTTCCATACTTAGATCTTAACACTTTTTTCCACAATGAATGTTTACCTTCTAAAATCTTTCCTATTCATTTCCAAAAAAGTGCTTTATTCATGTCTTCAAACCTATGTATCCTCAATCCCCCTATCTATGGATTGACATATTTTATCCCATGCTACTCATGATATTTTTTTCTCTTCATTCCTCACTCTCCATAAGAAATTCCTACAGATAGATTCAAGTCGATATAACACTTTCTTAGGAGCTAAGAACATGAAAAAATAATGAATCGGCAGAGAGGATAACACAGATCGAATAAGAACAAGCCTACCACCCATAGATAAATTTTTGTATCTCCACTTCCCCACTCTTTTCCTTAATCTTTCAACCATATCACTCCATATCCTTCCATATGATTCACGTGCCTCTATTGGCAATCCAAGGTAAACAAAAGGCAAACCACCTACCGCACAATTCAATAATTTGCTATTTATTTAGTCACTCCCTCCTCCATGTTAATTCCAATCAATTTACTCTTTCCAAAATTAATCTACAGTCCCGAAACCAATTCAAAGCATCTCAATACAGCCTTTAATCCACTGACACTCAGCCAATTCCCCATCACAAAGAAAACCCAATCGTTGACATTTTGTAAGTGTGAGAATTTTACCCTACTTAACTTCCACTATGTCAATCAGATATTGTTGCACTGCCTCATCCATCAACCACGATAAACTTTGTGGTACTATCAAATATAAAAATGGAGATAGTGGATCTCTCTGTCTCAATTTCCTCTGTGGTTTGAATTCTTTGGAAGGACTTCCATTTATCAGTACCGAACTCGATGCTGAAGTTAAACATTTCATAATCTACCTTCTCCATTTGGACGGAAAACCGAGCAAATCTGCCATATTATCCAAGAATCCCCAATTAACAGTGTCATATGCCTTTTCAAAGTCCACTTTCAGTATCAATGTGTGTTTCCCTGCTCTTCTCATATCTTGTACTATTTCATTAGCACATAGGAAACCCTCCACAAGTTGTCTACTTCCGATGAAAGCAGACTGATTCTCTGAAATGATATCATCCATTACACCCTGCATCCGTTTGGATAAGATTTTTGCCACTATCTTGTAAGAACTGTTTACTACTGTAATAGGTCTGAATTCTTCCACCTTCTGTGGTGACCTCTGTTTTGCCAACAAGACGATGTGAGATGCATTACTTTCCCTTACCATTCGGCCATTTCTGAACAAATCCAGAACCATGTGTATTATGTCATATTTCATCACTGTCAAGAAGCTTTTGATGAAATTAAAATTTAGCCCATTCAGGCTCGTACTCTTGCATCCCCCACAGTCTATAATTGCTTCCAAAATCTCACCTTCATTGCAATTTTCAACCAGACTATCAGCTGCTGCTCTAGTAAGTTTTTTCATCCCCTCTCCATTTAGCTTTGGTTTATTCTTGTTCGTTTCCTTAAATCTCAGCTCAAAACTTCCCCTGAACCATTCTTTAATCAAATCAGGTTCTTGCAACCAAGTAACACCATTCCATACCCCATTAATCTTGTCACGCACTCTGTTACCATTCACTACCCTATGGAAGAAACGTGTATTGGTATCTCCTTGTTTTATCCAATGTAACCTTGATTTTTGATACCAAGATTTCTCCCTCTCTTTCTGTGGCTTACAAAGCTCCTCCCATAATGCCTCTGGTTCCCTTTGATTCACCGCCTCTAATCCTCCCCTCTCAACTTCATTCTCCATCCTTCTCAGCTGATCCTTAATCCAATTTATTTTCGCCACATTCTGCCCATTTCTTTCTTTGTTCCATGTCCCGATTGCCTCTTTTAGATGTTTAATCTTTTGCTTCATTATATATCCCTAAACCCTTCCACTTCTGTTTGATTCCACTCATTTTCAACCATGGTTCTGAACTCCTTGTCCAGTAACCACTCATCTTGAACCTTACATGTCTTGGGTCCCCAATCGGTCAACTTATTCATGAACAATACAGGAACATGATCTGAATGATCCCTCTGCATACCCTCCTGATACCACTATCTATTGGTCCCTATCCATTTCTCATTCAATAAAAATTGATCAACCTTCTCAGCCCCCATAGACGGCCTATACCATGTAAATTTCCTTTTGCATAATGGCAAATCAATCAGTTGATTCCTTTCAACAAACTCTCTGAATCTGATGATCTCTTCTCAGTTACTTTCTCCTACCCCTCTTCTTTCACCAAAAATGTACCATTTGTCTTCTTGGAAACCTCTGATTCTCTCAGATGCCTTATTCCATTGTTCAATCTTACTATTCAGATCACTTCCTTCATAAAAATTCATCATATGCATCACTTCTGCTTCCCTGAACCACCTCCCTCTCACCTCTAAAATCCCCTTCTCATGCCATATCTCCTCTCTGCAAAACTTCTTGATATCTCATATACACAATTGTCACCCCGAAAACACCTCAGATCCAATATATATAATCGAATATGTAATTGTACCATATTGATTGGCAAAATGCCCTGTCTATCACCTATTTCTTTACTTCCTGAAACCCAACAAAATCCCCATCCTTGTCCTTCAAAAAACGATTTTATATCTCTCCTTTTCTGTGCTACACTTAATCTCCTCGCATTGAAGCTTACAATATGCATCAAAAGAATTTGTCCTCCACCTCCTCTTCTCCCACTTTCAACCGGCAGTTCCTTCCTGAGTTATCTCTAACCTCCATTTGCTCAAATTCTGTGACTATCTCCTTCCCATTGTCCTTGCATACCAACCCCGTCATAACTCCCATTTCAGTATAGTTTCAGCTTCCTGTCGTATATCCCTGCTATTGGAAGCCTGGATATTGCCATCTGATCTGCACGGACTAGCCTCCTTGTTTTCCAACTCAATACTTTCATTTCCTTTAGTCTTCAGCTTACATTTCTCCATTTCTCCTATCCATTCAATTCGAATTTTATTGTTCAAATCCTTCGGTGACACCTTTTTTTGCTTTTTTTCTTATTGCCCTTCTGGGTTTTCTTTCTTTGTCTACAAAATCCTGTTCTATCCCTAAACCTCTGCCCCTTCAGTTTCACCTACTAATTCGGTTTCATATCTGCTGGACTTGAAGGCACTCATAACTTCCCCTTCCTCTATATCAGTGTCCTCTACATCCTCATCAGCAATTTCAATCATCATCCTCCCTTCACACACCTCTCCATTTTGTAGCTGACCATCCCCATGCACCACATCCTTTACTTCCTTCATTAGTTTCTCCATCACCAACGACTCATCCTGTTCCACATCTACTTCTTTTCAATTCTTATCTGGTTTGTGATTCTTTGTTCCCTCAACTCCCTTCATTTCTTTCTACATCCCATTCATCATCAGATATCTGAAGATTTTGCCATAGTTTCCCTAACACTCACAACTCTTCTGCTTTAAATAGTTTACCTTCATTAAACCATTCAGTATCCAATTTCTCGTCCATTTGCTCCCTCCTCGATCTCAATTCGTCATCATCACTAGATAAATCAATATTATTCTCTTCAGATCTGTCTCTCACCGTATCATTCTCATAGCCATATTCTGACATCCATTGTTTCTCTTTGAACCTTATCTCAGTTGCTTCAACAATCCACAAATCTACCTCTCTTCTATCAACGACCACTTTCCATTTTTCATCTATTACATTGCCCCATTTTTTCTGGACAAGTAGTTGCGCTGCTTCCAAACATGTTCTCTTCAATGTTAGTCCATCCGCTTGGTCCAATTTCCCCACCTTTGTGCCTATGCTTTCAAACACGACTTGTGTCCATGCATTTAAAGGTAATCCATACACCTTTATCCACTTCAGGTGTTGTTTTGGTCTATTGATATCCTACCATTTACCATCCTTATGTACCTATTTCTCGATCCATCTTTATCCATGCCAAGCAGGTTTGCAAGTGACTCATCATCATTAGCTTTAAGCAAAACTTGGCCTGCTCCCAACTCCTATACCTTCACACCTTTGTAACTCTCTTCTTCAGTTCATACTGTAATTCTTGCTCGCCTTTCGGGTCTTTCAATGTGGCAACACGCGTATGTTTCAACCATTCCGCATCTTGACCTATTGTTTTCAGAATCAGATCATGTCCCACAGCTTGTGATTTCCCTCTATTTCTGTCACCATTCCCTTTCATCTTTCCTGTATCACATATATCTCCAGACACAACCGCCTTATAACTCATTCTAGTTCTGAAACTCTCCTTTCCTTTTTGCACATACCTCTGCTTGACTACCTTGTTCTCCCCCATTACTTTCTTTGCACCGTTCTCAAACTTTGCCACATTCACCCTTAATTTGAAATTTCCAATCCATTTCCAGTTGCGAAACATCCTGTACATTCAGGAACATAGCAAAACCAAACCAACATCCCCATTTCGATATCCGATTAGCCACATATATATTGATGCCCCCCCTTCACCTCAAATGTCTTATACATCGATGCAATAGACAACCCATTAGGGAAATTAGAGAAATAGAAAGAAGTTACTTTACCATCATTTACTTCATACGACCCTGTCAGATCCATCCTCGGTCCCAAATGCTCATGCACCTTTGCTCTTACCTCAGTCGACCCAGGCGGATGCATCTGTGCCCCCAAACGCTCTTGCACATTTGATATGTTGTTCTCAATTCCTGCCTCTCCTTTATTCAAACCAGATCCTAGGGAATTACCAGAAGCTAATGGGGCTTGGGAATTAGGTACTGCTACAGCTTTATCTAGCTGAATTTCCTTTTGGAATTCAGCTAGGGTTCGTGGGTTTTCAGAGATTGACATCTAAAGAAGCGCTCTACAAACCCCTAGCAAGACACAGATGAAGAATTCCTATATGGGTATTAGACTGGGAAGCGATTTTGCCGTGTACAGGACAGAATTGGAGCTCGGGTGACGGGACCTAAGGGTTTCTATCTATCGCACGGTCAACTGTTTTCTGAATTTCTTATTATCCACGTACAATCCAAGTTAATATGTAAGTTACTCTAATTAAAAATTTGAACCTACTATAGTACTTAGACGGAGGCGACTGTGGCGACTGTGGTTGTGGTCGGATCCTTAGAATGAGAATGTCTTTAAATGGGACTAAAATCCATCCGAGAGTCATTCCGGATTGATTCTTACTTTTGACCAAGACTCGCTGGAGGAGAAATAATTATTTACTAAAAGATTATGCTCGGGGAATTTATTTGTTATTTTAATTAAATAAATTAAAAATGCAACAAAAAAATATTTACTTGAAGGAATGTATTTACAATTAATATATTAAAATACAATAAAAAGTACTTGCGAACGAATGTATTTCGACATGGACAAACTTGAAAATGAACCCAAACTCCGTCTACGGCGCACCCAAGATTACAAGTGATGAGAGTATTGATCGGATTTCTTTCACTACCTGCTGCATATTCTCATATTGTATTGAGGTGATGTGAAGTAATGAAGTTTCTTGGGAAAACCTCCAAAGGGCTCTTGTCGTCTTGAATCTTGATGATCAAAATACTAACTAATAACCGAAGATGTTTGACAGCCTCAGACGCCATTGAAGGTGGATTTCATGAGCTTGAGATCACAAAGATAATCATCTCTTCAATACTTTAAGTACATCTCCCACAAGATGTAATGATCCCGTGACAAGAACCTACAAGTTCATGATGTGTTACTGTTTACATGACAAAATGATCTTCTGAGGTGAAGTGAGAAAGTGTTGTTGGAATTTACAGTTTTGAGTCCTTTATTCATGCAGTCTGATTGTTTACCTGGATTCTCACGGATGGATTTTCTTGAGCATAGTTTCTCAGCCAGTTAATAGTTGATGGCAGCGAAGAAACTACAGCACTGCAGGCAAAATCCTCATCAAAGAATGTTTGAGGTGGAGTCTTGTCATATGATTTCATTTCAAGTCTCTTGCAAGGGACATCTGAATCTACAAAAGAAGAAACATGACCACATTACAACGTGGACATGAAGGGAGGACGAAGCCATTCGCCTCGTGCTCCATGGACGGTGCTTCTCGTGTCTCTCTGAGGTCAAAGGTTTGACGAGGTTCTGAAGGAGCAAAATTTTACCCTGAACCAGTGTTCGAGAAAGGGTTGGGCGGTCCCTAGGCGCTTGGGGCTCGCCTAGCGCCTAGGCGCTCGCTTAGGCGGCCCTAAGCGGGTGTTTAGATGGCATTCGGGTAGGGCGGAAGGCAACCCCGCCCAGTGCCTAAGCCGTGCCTAAGTGGGCTAGGCGACCACCTTCTCGAACAGAGCCCCTGAACGAGTCCTGATTGACATGATTTGGTTTTACGCTTTCAGCATTTAAGCTAGAAGGAAACTTACCGTTGTCATGTATCATCTTCTCCCATACTTCCTGAAGATTGCGCTGCCAAGTCAAATCCTTTGCTGGGATATCCAAAGAGATGGTTGAGGAACCTGAAGTAACCTTGTTATAGGTGGAGATGCTTGGTACAAAAATCGCGTTCGAGAAACATGTACCTGAAAAGCGAGACCAAGAAAAGTCAAGGAAGCCTTTGAGATTTCATACAAGAAAGAGATGTTGAGGGCCAGATACCCGAGGAAGCACAGGTATTTACAAGCTTCGAGAGGAGAATTTTGGGATCCCTCACGTCCATGCAGTTGAATAAGAGAATCTGCAGTACATATGGGATGTGTAAGAAAGTTGATAGAGGTTAGATTACAGAGGCAGGTCCGGTTTGGAATGCATTGATCAATCCGGGATCATGAAATGGGATCTTAGCAGTTGGATCTACTAATGCATAGCTCAGTGCATCCATTACGGAGCACAAGCTGAACCATCTTGCACTCATTAGAAAACTTACCTGCTTGGAAATTTTCTCCGAATCGTCTTTCCGCCGTTTCATGTGCCCGTTGCTCCATACATCTCTTCCATTATGGAACTCTGAACCGGAAGATGGAACTGGTTGTGAATCTCGGTCATCCCTCACAACACTAGAGAACCATCTCGCGCAAGCTTCCATACTTTCAGGACTGTGAGCCCCATCAAGGTAGAAAATTAAATCACCCGAAGAACTTTCATTCTCTAAAGAAGTATTACGAGATGTTGAAACGGAGTCGTAAACAATCTGACCCCTCCCAGGAAGACGAGCACTTGAAAGGCCATTCAGAAATGCTTCTGGCATTTTGTTTCCTCGGTCATCCTGATTGCGTTTCAGATAAATAAACACTCCTATCCATTCTATTAAGAGAGCAAATACAGAAGTCCAAGAATAATTCTCATCTACAAGCAAGATAGCATTGACAGGCCAAATATTTTAGTCATACTAACATGGTGAAACAGCTTCTCCCAATTGCCTGTACTCTGCAGCCATTTTCGACAGAGAGCAACCGCAAGGCCAGCATTCGTGTATTGGTGATCACCAGATAAGCTTAGTTGTGTTCCGTTCAACATCTTACGGTCGAGAGGGGAAACAACTTCTAAGGGTGCCTGCAAGCCAAATAGTCTAGACGTGAAAAGATACATCCTATAAGCCACCAATGGCATCTTTAGACTAACACCATATAAATAATTATTTCCTTCCCAAATTTACGTAGGTCTTTCAAATTAGCTTGAAAAAGGCAACATAAGGGTGCTCTGCCAATAATGAATCCGAATTACTATCAGGAGTATGAAACCAGATCCTGAAACCTAAGGTTGGGTCACCTTCAGTTCTGTTGCCTTCTCTTTGAGAGCATCCATCGCTTCAGATAGCTGAGGCACCGTGAATGCAGGTACTAGATACTTCAGTAGAATACAAGACATCAAATACCGCACAAAATACTCGAAGATAAAAACTGCAAATGCGATTATTCAAAAAAAGACTCTGAACCAAATATCTGGAATGTAAAAGTAGAACACATATCAGTCTTGTTCATGTTCATATGACAGTTTTGGCACCTTGAAAATCCCAGCCTTCTGAGAAGCAATCTTTCCAAGTGTATCTCCTGTAAATATAGTGGCAGAATACTAGTTCACTGTCTTCTATTTGAAAAGACAAACAGAAGAAAATATGTGAAAAAGAAGCAACGGATTCAGAGTTACAGCTCAAGTTCCTGTTTTCGACAGCCAAAGTTACTACTATAGTATTAGCTGGTAAGGACAAACCTAATGATTCCATGTGGTCCATGCCCAGTGGGGTAACACCACACACAATAGGATTATTTATCTGCTCAAGTAGCACAGCAACATAGTATCACAAGTTTGTTCTAGATGAGACGCCAACGGAAGGGTTGTTAAACAAGCAAAAAACAGAAGTTTACCACATTTGTTGAGTCCCTGGCCCCTCCAAGACCAACTTCGATAATAGCCACATCTACCTATTAATATATCATCCATTAAATCGGAGAAAATGACATAGAAGTCGACAAGATACAATAGTTATGAAAACAAAAATTCTGAAAATCATTTAGCCGAACAATGGTATATGAGACTTCGTAAAAATGCAGAGAATACTCAGTACAGAGAATGTGAAGGAGCTTGCAAACATGAAACATATGATATCAAAATGCTACCTTTTCACTGACGAATATTTTAAGGGCCATCACAGTAAGAAACTCGAATAGTCGAGGCATGGGCAACTCATCAGACTCATATTTCTGCACATAAAACACAAGTTGAGGAATCAACCTTTTTCTCTAGTTCGAGGAATTTGAAAATATAAAGATCAGTTGCCACACAACATTTGGGAGGTTAGATAAATATCCAGGATACCTTCAGTTCATGCCAGCATTCCTTAAAGTAGTGGAGAAACTTTTCTTCGGATATATCGTTCCTATGACCAGATTCAAACATCAAACATAAATAATATTGCTCCACTGAGTTAATCTATATTCCGGAAACCCATGATGAAAGAAAGAACAAATGAACTGCTCTTCTTTCGAATTTTCCATGTTAATTGCCTATATCCCTCGAGCTTCCGTAACTCCACTTATTTTGAAAATCACAAAACTGTAAATTGAATAAACTGAAAGTTGACCACCAACATATGGATTAGTAGTAGCTATAGATTTCCCTGTTAAGAGGAATATAGGTGATTTAAAAAGGAGAATGCCTACCCATCTAAACAGAATCTTTCTCTCACATCAATCAAGTGAGGAGATGTAAATAGTCCAGTTCTGAACCCACACTGTCGTAGAATAGCTTCACAAAAGGCGCACGTCGAACCCTGGAAAGTCATGCAGATCCTTCAACATCTTCCCATATAACTAATCAAATACATGATAGGGCACAATAATACCTTCCCTTTGGTACCGGCAACATGGATAATCTTGAGGTCAGCTATGTGTTCTTCCAAACCCAAAATCTACCAAGAGCATGCAGTTGCCATCACTTCAACACGATGCAAGAGAAGTTAAAAAAAATACAATTTACCACTGCATAGTTACCTTAACATACATCAACATCCTTTCCAGCTTCATTTTTGTGCTGGCCCCCGCAGGGGATTTATCTCCTCGTTTTTTCCGAGTAATGAGAGATGAAAGTGCCTCCATCACATTATCATAATCCGACACATGGCTAAACATCTTGGGACTTTTTCCATTCATCAACTTTGTTTCCATCAATCCCGGGATCTGCGCTTTGTCTCTAAACCCTATAACATGACAATGAGAGGATACCAAGTTCATATAAAAATAAAAAATAGACAGGTCATGGCATTCTTTAGGCATTCATCTTGCCTTGATATTTTCTTTCTGCTTGAAATCTCCAGTCGTGCATTCCAGTTAAATCAAGAGCATTGTCACACATGGAGCAACAAGAAAAGTTCCATTTTGATCGAGAATTAAATCGGCGGCAACTGAAGCTTGAAACACCACCTATTTCCGGTCTCAAGTAGAGATTTTTTAATATGAGCATAGGTCAGTCAATCTGCAAATAGTAAATGCATACTGATATATATGAGTAAAACTATGAAAGACATGATCAGCAGCTACTAAAGGAGCATGTGGACTTAAATCGGATGAAGTCAAAATCATCACACGAACTAAGCACTTCTCATATTAAAGAAGATGAAAAGGGTACATATGGTCCTTCTCCACTTTATCTCTCAAACATCATCTAGGAATTCCAGTCGAAAGCAAGTATACACATTCCAATGAACAGTCAAAACTCTACCCGCTGCTACACGCTAAAAAAACTATATGGTTTGACACACAACCACAATCATCTTTTAATGTTTGGTAGTGATCCTTGCCAAATAGAGTGGTTTATGAATATGGTCAAAAGATGTAGCATTACTCTTATGAATAATAACAATCGCTCTTCAAGTTTTACAGCTAAAATCTTTCATTCAAAGACCCGAAGCTCCCATCTCTTCCTCACCAGTTCACATCATACAAGCATAGAACGAACAACTGCGAAAACAGCTACCTACCCTATACAGAACCGCAGGACAGAATCATCGATCAAATGAACACCAAGGCACCAGACGTGGAAAGTAAACGGACAAGTATTTCGAAACAGTTGAACATACTCTGCATCACTCTTTTCTGGCGCTGTAGATAATCCATTGGTCCTCCGAACAGCACCCTGATATCCCTACCACACAGCAACAGCCTGGTAGGAACGTGGCACGCAGTCACTGAATTAAAAATCAGTTTAACGGCTGATGCTAAGAACGTGAACATGACGCCTGTGTCCCCAGCCCAGCGTTGCCGGACAATTTTGGCATCTTAAATTATTCCGGAATCTTGGTTAATTAGGGTTTCAAACTTCGATATATTTTTTTTTGATACGTACTTCGATATCTTGGTTAAAGCCTTTTCCGGACAAAACAAGTACGGAAACCGGTATGTACATTTTTGGGACTTCCGAAAAAAAAGGTATTTTCATAATAATTGTGTCGCAATATTTTGAGAATATGTAATGGAGAGAAATTTTCCTATATCTACCCATTATTTGCATGATGGTTGTTTATTTGCAAGACGGTGAATTTAGGTCGTCCATTTTTAAATTAACGGGTCAGATTAAAGATAACCCACGTGACCCAGAAAGAAAAAAGTCATGACTCATATTCTCTTCAACAAACCGAACTAAAATCGATTTTGGATGAAATTGTCAGTATTGTGGGATTGTTCGTGTTCTTCAACAAATCCGAACTGGGTCGATTGTCGGATTCTTGGAAGGCGATGAAAATCGATTTTGGACGTAATTGTTGGATTGTTCGTCTTCTCCAACAAACCTAACTGTGAAGAAAAATTGTTGTTTGAAGGTCGTGTTCTTCAACAAACCTTGCAAATCGTGTTCTTTGAAGGTCGATTGTTCGTCGCCGCCCAAATCATTGTAACTGAAGTGGAGTCGATCCTCATTCCCACTACCTGGTTGAAGAAAAATACCTTCAAAGTTGCAGAGAAAAATATCTTCAAAGTTGCAGAGAAACGAGAAAGGACAGGTTTCCAATATTTGGAGGTACGGTCCCTTTGAGGATGACTCCTGGATGAAGTGAAAAAAAGTAATGTTCACACCTTCCTCCTGTAATCAGATACGCAATCCAGGATTTTAAGCCATTGGGATTTGAGAGCAAGAAGAGAAGATGGGTCTGTTGAGAAGAACCAGAAGGGTTCTTGAAGAAGACGAACAATGCGAAGAAATAACTGAGTCACGGCATTTTCTCTTTCTATGGGTCACGTGAGTCATTTTTAATCTGGACCGTTAGTTTGAAAATCGATGGTCCAAATTGTGTGTCTCGCAAATAAGCAACCATCCTGCAAATAATTGATAGGTATAGAAAAATTTCTCATGTAATGGAATTCACTTTCGGAGCATTCGCTAAAAAAATAATAAAACTCTATTAATATTGGTTTAAAGATCAAAAGCTTAACACACGGTCTAAACTGTATTGTTCGATCGTTGGAATTAAATTCTATAACCGTTTTCTTGTAAAGTTTTGATACTAAAATTCTGAAAAAATTGACTAAGATTGCATGGTGCTTATTTTGTTCGGTAAAATTACCATTCTTGGAATATTCTCCCAAAAGAAGCACATAGTTAGAAATTGGATTTCTATTAGAGACTTTTCTAAAAGATAATATTATTTTGACAAAACTTCAGTAAAATATTATTTTAAAAGGCTCACCTAGCGCCATTCACACTTATTGGTAATACGATTTTTTTTTCACGCTCAAGTGAATGAAAATAGGAGAAATAATATCAGAGGTTTGGAAGTTGATGGACAATAAATTGAAGAAGTGGAGAAAGTGAAAAAAGTTATACAAAAAAAAACTCACTTTTAGAAGATTTATGAGGAAGATTTTGGTCAGTGAGGAAGAAAATGCAACACTAATGAGCCCCTTTACTGAGCAATAGATAAAGACAATAGTATAGAACTGCTCGTCATCAAAACATTCTGGGGCATACGTATTCAATTTTTACTTCATACAAAGGCATTATGAAGTAATCGGAACAGATTATGTGATGAACAGCCTAATAGCATCTAACTATACAGGATTCTTAAGAGGAAGTCAAATACTAGATAGGATTTTGATAGCTAATAAAATCTTGCAAGATTACAAGGGTTCAAAGCATCCATTAATGTTGTTCAAAGTCGACTTTACAAAAGCATTCGACACAGTTAGTTGGGATTTTGTATGTCTGACTGTGTCAATGAGAAATGGATTGGCTGGATGAAGTCATGTATATCATTGGTATAGTATGTATTGGAAGTGTAACTGACCAATTCAAATTCAAGAGAGGATTATGTGAGGGCGACCCACTATACCGTTTGTTATTTCTTGCTATAACAGAGGGTCTCAGCCTTATGTTGAACCAGTTCTGTCACCTGAACTTGCTGAAAAATGCAGAAGTGGAAGGTATCAAAATATCTCATCTCCAAATGTTCTTGGAGACTAAAAACAGAACAACACAAATTATGGATTCAGATTACAACGAGGATATAAAGTAGAGATTGAATGACTGATTTAGCTCTCCTAACAATGCCGGAAAAAGTATCTACAGTTTGGTCTGATATCTGGAAGGCTTTTGCTCGTCAGGAGTGGTTTGTTGCTAACCTGGAAATGAGTATAGGATATGCTAATACTTCCCTCTTTTGGAGGACAAACTGGACTTGAGAAGGGAATCTGGCAATAACAGTTGCTTGTTTTCATTGGCTGCTTATGAGGGGAAATGATCCAAAGTGGAAGCGAAGGGAATCCGCACAGTGGTGAGAGCGCCATGGCCTTTTTGTGTTTTTATAATTTTTAATTATACTGTTAATATTAAAAAAAAAACGAAATGATATTTCTCCTTGGTGGTATTACAAAAATTACTTATCAGGAGCACATTTTTTTTTCTAATTAAAAATAAAATAACCAACTAAACACCGATTGGTAGTAGAAAATGCTGAAAGTATCGAAGCGCTTCATCAACACACACATATCTCCAGCTCACTATACTCAACACACCCAAGCTGATCTTCTCCACCGTCACACTGCTGCCACTCGGCCGGAGCCCCAGCCGGATGTCCGCTACCAGCCCACTTGCGGTGGCGCCTGAGCAGCACACAGGCGTCGGAAGTTCCTTCGAGAACCATCCCTCCAACCCCAGAGCAAAACTCCCTTTCCCCCTGCAGTCCATCACCGTAAAAACACCTTTATAATCCTCCAACACCACATTCCACGTGATCCTCAAGCTACCCAACACCTCAAACCCCACCGGACTCTCGACGTTGATATCAAACCGGAAAACGCCATCTGCGTCGGCGCGTAGCTGTCTCCCAGGCTTGATCATGGTGAAGATCGAGCCTTGACTTCTGTCACTCGCGGACTCCGCCGTTTCTCTGGTGTGTATCTCGATTGCGAAGAAGAAGTCGTCCATGCGGAGGGTGGGTTTGGGGGGCTTTTCAAGGCGGCGCCTCTCCGCAGCACGGCCGAGGGAGTAGAGTCTCTGGTAGGAAACGGCTGCCGGAACAGATGATCGGAGGTTGGCGAGGGAAGGATAGCTGCCGGAGCAGATGTGCTGCCAGAGGTGGTCGGCTGACATGAAACTGGCCCACGATTTGGAGACGCAGGACGAGGAAGCTAGGGATTTGGGATCAAGATGGTGGGATATCAGATCAAGAACTTGCCATGGAGGTGGGCATTCCTTCATCTTAACTCATTATTTCTGACCAGACTTCAGAATGCTTATTGGGGAGACATGAAATCTAACAAACAAATGCATATATATGTGGGGAGATGGAGTTTGACAGGTGGTTCTTGTAACAGTAAGTTCATGTGGTTTTGCCACGTATGGACAAAGTCAGTGACACTTGACGCTTTAAGAATTCACAGACAAGTTTTTTTTTTCCAGAGGTATATATGTTTTAGCAGGAAAAAATGAGGCAGAAGCAAGATGCAACATGTTCTACATTTCTTTTCATGCAGAGTTATACGAGTACACAGTACACATCTTTGTGCCTTTTCATCTTACACTTCGTTTTCACACTAAAGAAGAGGCGTCAGAATATGAAAAAGTCTAAGCACAAGGGAGGACAGAACTTGCTCTATACAGAAAATAAAGCTACAATGTGAAGGAAACTTGCACCTCAGCGAGGCTGCTGGATGAAGCGAGGGCTGTATTTGGGACCAACAATCTTGGCTGGCTTCTCCCAGTTCCTTGCTGGTTCTCTCTGAAACAGGAGGGCTCTCTCTTTTGGCATGCTCTGATTCTTCACCAAAAACTTTCCATGACCTGATCATCATCAGTAACAATTGCAAGTCAAAATCCCAATATTACACAGTCGATCCATCCAAAATCAGTTGGAATTCAGCATGAATAGCAAATGCAGATTACAGTCATCATTTGGGATAGGATAAGAATGTTTAAATCAACTATAAGTGGATTGGAAATCTCTCACGTACTGTTTTCAGTGATTCCATTCGGACTCTTCATTCCATAGCTTTCATAGACCTTGGAAGATTGGAGGAATTCTTCAAACTGCGCTTCCATATTCAGAATCTCTTCATCGACGCCGAGGTCAATGCTATCAGGCAACATCTGGACGACGTCATTAGTGTTGTCCTCGACAATTAAGTCTTCGTCTTCCTGCTGGCCGAGCCAGTAGTTCCGGTACCAAGTGGCAGTGTTGACGAGGTTCCACCACTCCGGTGAGAAATCTTCCACTTGTCGAACGGCAGCCGGGATGAAAAGTGGAGCGTTTGGATTCAGAGTCGACCTACCTCCAGATACAAGAGCCATTCTGGCTTACTTTCCTGAAGGAGAAGAAAAGTCAAAGCTCCAGATAAATCCACAAAAAAATAAACGCAGATTCCTAATTTGGTAAAAGAAACGTGCAGTTTCCTACTTTGAGCTCCATCGTTACAAGAAAAAAGATCGCAATTTTAAGCGAAATTGAGGATAAAACTTCAATTGTATACCATTTCAGATCGTTTCAATACCAACTAAAGATCCAGAATCTGAAGAAAAGAAACGGATGAAGATCACTGTAACCTTAGCACATAAGCGAGTAACCGTTCTAGAAACTGAAGCATCGATCGACTTTTGCAAATTGCAGGAACAGAGAGCTTCACATCATCAATTTATTAAATAAACTCGTTTCTGAATCTGTAAATTCACAAACTAGAAGAAAAACGCGACAAAAACAAGAAATTCCTACAAAACACAAGATCTGAACATCAGATTTATCAATCGACTGTTCGTAAGCTCATCAGAATCCAAATCATTTGTGAACTAACTTGAATCCTAAATTCCTTATGAAAATTAATTGAAGATCCAATTTGCTGAGGGAAAGCACCTTTGTTTATCAGAAATCTTCCTTCTCGTCGTCAAATATGGATTTCACACGTATCCATCAACAGACTTCGTGGAGTTATTTATAGCCTGCGCGTAGTAAGAGAAGCCGAGACTCAGAATATCATAACCAAACCTCAGGCTCGGATATTTGTCCAAACCTGCCCACTGATTGACTCTCTAGAAGACTTGAAATACTTAAAAAAAACTACAATATTAAGACCTGTTTGGCCCCTGACTAGGAGCGTCGTCATCCACAGTCCGCAAATCCAAACAGACCCCAGCACACCAACTGCGAACATTAAAGAAGAGGCAGGGAGTGGGGTCCACGTGAACTGGCTCCGAGTCAGACACGTGGCTCGGACTGGTTGGTGCTAACCTGTGCGGGAATTTTGACAAGGTCGAATGTCGGCCCATTTCACCGGCCATAATTTGTAATTTTGTATAGATCGAATATAGTTTAGGGTTTAATTCTCCAGCCCCTAAACTATATTTTGTATAGATAGAATATAGTTTAGGGGCCCATTTCACTGACCCCTTATTCTCTGTTGTAGTCGGTGTTCGTGAAAGTGCTAGGCGTATCTCGGACGGTCAGGGCCTGTTCAGCGCTTAAGCGGCCTATTCGTCCGTCTAAGCGGCCTATTCGTCCGTCTAAGCGGGTTTTTAAACGGCCTAAGCGGTAATTCGAGAAAGACGGAGGGCAACATACCGCCTAAGCGGCCTAGACGACCTACTTCTCGAACAGAGATTGCAGCAAAAGGCCTTAATGAATTTATTGAAAGAGCTAAAGCTTTAAACGAACTTAATGGTTATAAGGTGGGGAGAAGGAGTATTACTATCTAACACCAACTGTTTGCCGATGACACTATACTCATGGGAGATGGATCCATAGACGATACAACAGCTTTCAAGAGGATCTTATGTCTTTTTGAACTAATCCATGGCCTTAAAGTGAACTATCATAAGAGTATTCTTTATCTTATAAACTTGAGACATAGAGAGGCCATGTTGCATGCTGCGATTTTAAGGTGTAATCTTGGTGTCTTGCCTTTTAAATATTTGGGAATTCCTGTGGGAGCTAACCAGGGGCAGACCTATTAAAGCCCGCGGGGGTCACTTGCCCTCCCTTCGATTCCGGGAAAAGCCTATTATATAATGACATTTTTTACTTACAAAAAATAATGAGAATAGTTAGTTATATATATATAGAGAGAGAACCAGACTCTTTTGCACAGTCCCTTTTGTGCACAACCGTGCACAACCCCTACCCACCACTACCCGTTATCAAAATTGATTGCACCATTGGAAAGGCCATGCATAGAATTGTATATGTTCAAGTTTTGGTGATATTCCGACGATGTTATCACCGTTTAACGGAGGGTTATAAATCCCCTTGGGTTAAGTAGTCCTAAATA
>JAOYMZ010013227.1:2090-17538 GCA_025802335.1 Pinguicula primuliflora
GATAGAACTCGGTCATTCGCCCTCATTTTCACGAAATTTCAGGTTGCTATTGTTGTGGGTGGAGGAAATATCTTCCGAGGAGCCTCCTGGGCAGGAAGCAGTGGCCTTGACCGCTCTTCTGCTGATTATATTGGGTATCCTTTTCCTTTCTTATATATACACATAGGTGAAACTTTTTGATGTTGCCAATATTTGTTTTTAGCAAAGTCGTGTCAGCCTTTATGTGTGCTCCTGTTATTGTTTTCAAGGATGCTGGCAACTGTTATGAATGCCATATTTCTGCAAGCAACAATGGAGAGCATTGGCATCCCAACAAGAGTTCAGACCGCTTTTCGCATGTCCGAGGTGGCGGAACCGTATATAAGAAGACGAGCTGTAAGGCATTTGGAGAAAGGAAGAGTAGTCATATTTGCTGCTGGAACTGGCAATCCCTTCTTCACAACTGATACTGCAGCCGCCCTTCGGAGTGCAGAGAGTGAGTCTTCTTTCTACTTAGACCAAGGTAAGGCTAGCTAAAAACACCTTGAACATCTTGAATGTCGTGTTCAGTTAATGCCGAGGTGGTGTTGAAAGCCACCAATGTTGATGGAGTGTATGATGATGATCCGAAGCTTAATCCTAATGCCCGGCTGCTCGAGACTCTAACGTATCAAGATGTAACCTCTAAGGAACTTTCCGTCATGGATATGACAGCCATTACTCTCTGCCAGGAAAACAACATTCCAGGTAAGCCCATGCCCGAGCCCAACCCCCGCATATTGGAAAAACAGGAAGAAGAACATTACACTTTCGATATCCTTGACTGTGTTCCATTCCACCACTTGGTCTAGATTGATGATGGTGTCTGTTTTGCTACAGTGGTTGTGTTTAATCTGAATAAGGTCGGCAACATATCCAAAGCTATCAGAGGCGAAAGCGTGGGCACTTACATTGGAGCCGCTCGGACATCAGTAGTGATGAATGCTTGAAGGGAAATAGTATAGTATAGGATAGCAGGTGAAAGTCACCACATTCCATACAGATTTTGATATAGTGAATTAGATTATATCAGGACAGCAGTGATTTGTGTTGAAACAAAAAAAAAGTTCAAACTTTCATCTCTTTCTACCGGGGGCTGAAAGGGGGCCACAGCCCCACCCCACACGCCACAACCCCATCCTATCCCAATTTTTTTTAATAAAAATAATAAGGGAAATACTTGATGTACAACATTGAAACCGAATCAAAACCGAAGTGTTTGAGAGATGATGGTGGGCTCTTATGTAACACACACGCACACAAGTGTGTGTCTGCGCTAAATATGTGTCTGTCGGTTTTTTTCGGTCTAAGCTTGTAGTATGAGTAGCAAAGCTCAAATAATAATGTACCTCTTCTCCTCCGGGGAAGGTCAATGCCTGCTCATTTGGTTATGTGTCCGAGTGTCTATTCGAGTACGTTTTTTTTTATAACGTAGAAAACCTACTATCGAAGTTGGTAAATTTAATATCCCACTGCAATATCTTGCAATACCGAGGTACGATTACCATTTCTAATGCCGTAGTCCATAATTCTCCAAAATTTTAGTCCGGTAGAGGGCCTATTTCTGTGATCTGTAGAACTTGACCCAATAAGTCGAATGGATTTGGGCAAACACGTTTACTGCAGTGAGAAAGAAAGAGGATTTCTAGCATAGTCACAAACAAACTTAAAAGGTAGGACGGAATGGATCCGGTTCACCTCCAGAATGATGGTGCCGAATTCTAACCTGGACCGTTGGATTAAAATTCAATGGTCCATATCAAATGACTCATTTAACTGTTCACTTAAAACACTTTTGATCCAACGGTCCAGATTAGAATTCGGCACCATCAATAGAATTGTTTGGGTGCACTTAATGGGACCTATATCTCTTGCCATGTACCTGTAAGTGATACACGAAGGTACAAAACAAGGAAGATGCACATTGCACCAACATACTTGGTGTGGTTGATACAACATACAGGTTTGTGTACGTGTTAAGTGGCCGGTAGGGCTCAAGTGTCGATAGTAGGGTGTTACATGATGTGCTTGAGAGGGTGCATGGACTAAGAGTATCACAAGATAATTGTAGTTTGGTTTTACCTGTGTTGTATAGTTCAGATATGTGAGTGTCACTAATGTTAACTATACAATGCGTAAGTAAATATTATCTTGTAGATGGTGGATATAAGAATGCGAATATTTTCCGTCGCCTTATATATCTACAAGGTACCATCTGAAAGACTGGAGACCTTGCACTAGGAGCTCTCAAAAATTATGAGAAGTATTTAATATGTGACACTCATTTAATAGGAACGTTGTTGAAAGAGCATTCAGTATCTTGAAGGCAAGATTTGCATAGTCTAACATATTATCCACTCACAATTCAAAATAAAATTGTGGTGACATGCGCCCTTCTGCACAATTACATCATGTGAAAGCAGTCTAGTGATTCATTATTAACGTCCCACATGCAGACTAAAAATTTGGAAACCAATAGTCTTAATGCACAAGAATACATCAAGTGCATGAACACAATTACATGATGATTTGGCAAAGGAGTTATGGATAGACTTCATAAACAATAAATAGATACAGTTTTGTTTGATGTATGAGTTTAAATCGTTTGTATTAGATTACATCGCTTCTTCACAATTGCATTTTCATTACCTTGATTTGTGAGTGTCGGGCAGAATTACCAGTACATACTAACCGCTAACGTAGTAGAGTTAAGAAAAGTACATAATATTTTAATCTAAAAACATTACAAAAAATGAGATAATTATTATATTTTAATCGTCTGATTATGTATATTCAACAACTGGTAAATTCAGATTAGTCAGGAGATTTTTTTTGGGTAGGTAGATTAGTCAGGAGAATGATCAAGGTCCGGGTTCCTGGCCCAGGATCGGCTTCCCCACGCTCCTTCAGCAAAACTGACTCTCGTCGTTCGCACTTCACGCGAAAAACGAAGTGGGGATTTCCCAAACAGATTCAACTGATTCTCCAGAGTCCAAGTGATTCAGTTCAGATTGCACGGTGTTATACAGATATATTTCTGTATATAAACCGACGAGGAGATATATAACCGATGGAAATATATATATACCCTTTGAACCTCCAATTTACTTGCAAGCAACAACCACTCGGAAGTAGACATGGAGTCGACTTTTCTCCTTTCATTTGTGGACTCTTGATAATCCCCACTCAATAGTCAATGCCACTTATTCGTGGCCGTGGGGATTTCCGGTCTTCGTTTTTTACCCGCTTCTAGTTAAGTTGATGGTTTCGGTTCGAAAGTCTTGATTTTGCTTAATTCCGCGTGGCGTGGAACCGCCTTTTTGAAATCTTGGATGCTTCTTGGAAGTGTGGTTTGTTCATTTTTACTGGGTTCTTTGGGGTTTAGAACATCGAACATATGGCTTATCATCATGGGACGACGACCCACGCAGAACCTGCAAAAATGGAACAGATTATTACTGAATTTTTTGCTAAAAGCCTTCATATAATACTAGAATCCCGGTGTCCCTATGCGTCATCGCGTAATTACAGCGGCGAACAAGTTATTTCCTCTCCATCCCCTTCTTCATCATCGTCTTCCTCCTCGAGTTTTAAGCCGAGGGATAAGTGGTTTAATCTGGCGCTGAGGGATTGTCCGGCTGCTTTAGAAAATATAGAATTTTGGCAGCAGAGTAGCCCGGAACCCATTATAGTTGATGTGATTTTAGTGCAAAGACCCAGTCATTGGGATCCCTTGAGTTTATCTCCGTTGGGGAAAGGGCGGTATTCTTACGGTTCTGATAATGACGAATTATTGTATGAAAAGATTATCGAGAGGTGGATTTTGCAGTATGAGAGTAAGAAGGTTTCTGGAAATGGAGGTGGTTTATCTAGGAATAAGAGGTCCAGTGGTTCGAATTCTCATACCTTGTACAAGAAATCACTACTGCTGTTAAGGTCTCTGTATGCAACGGTCCGACTTTTGCCTGCTTATAAGTTGTTTCGTGATCTAATTTCATCTGCTCAGTTACGGTTGTTTAATCTAAGCCACCGGATTTCTTCATTCATTGAACCATTCACCCGTGGAGAAGAAGCAGATATGAAACGATTTGTGTTTACTCCGGTTGACACTTCTTGTGGTAGGCTTTGCCTCTCAGTCTTTTACCATTCATCAATACAGGATGATATTGTTAGATCTGAACCTTCAACTCCCATATCCCCGCAATTCATTTCTGAATATGTGGGCAGTCCGTTGGCAGAGCCACTGAAAAGGTTCCAATCTGGTAACGTATCAGGATGCTCCCCATCTTCATCTCCATTTCGCAGGCACTATAGTGGGAGTTATGACTTGTATAGAGTATCACCACCTTTACTAAATCCATCTTCTTCACCCACGCATTCAGAATCTCATGCCTCACTGTCGAAGCAGTTTTCTCTGCGATCTCAACCTGCAGGCTTACCTCGTCCTTTAATTGATGAAATGACAGCAGCTCATATGAAACACCCAAGTTATGATGAGTATTGGCCTTCTAACAAGTTTTCGACACCACCGCCCAACTGTTTACCATATGGTGAAGTATCTAAGAAACTTCTAAGATCTGAAAGTGCTCCTGTAGATATAACTGCATCTAGACTTTATAGTATTCCATCACTGCCTCACAACCAACTCATGCCTCCTTTACCTCCTGTGAACATGGATCGGTTTACGCATCATAAACAAGTTGCAAACTCTGGACCTCATCAATCGAGCTCTTCAGTGAACAAGGTATAGACGTGCTTTATGTTCCTTTAGGCCTCTGGAGATTGTTTTACCACTTACAAATTGTTTGCTAAAGTGATCTATTCGTACAATTACAAGGATGAACTTGGAAAGAAGAATGTGGATAAAGAATCATTAAATAGCTTGGCATCACAATCAATTTCTAGAAGCTCAGGTAGGGTATCCTTTGAAGACAACTATGATGACTCTGGATTATTTGGAGCATTTATCATCGATGATGATGATCCAATCAATCCAAGTACTAGGTAAGACACTGTATTTGACCTTAATCTTTCATGTTCAATCTTAGATCATGCTTAAATAACATTCAGATATTTGTTGCCATTAATTTGCTTTGTCATCCTCGTCTAGCCCTGGCCGATATTTTTGTATCACTACAGTAGGAAGCCAACTAGCAGAAATATTACCATGAGATAATAATGTTTCTCCTTAGCAAGCATTGCGGTTGGATGTAGCATTCGGAAGTAATTTGTAGAGATCTATAGTATGGACCATATGTGAGTGTGTCCGCCCATTCCGTTAACATACTTGCGTTTATTGCATTCTAATAGTCAAATATTGCTCAATTGACATTAGAGAATGTTGATTTGTCAATATGGTTTGGGCTTCTCAGCCGTTAGTTCAGGTCCAAGCTGCAAATGTGAGAAAATGCATCATTGTCATCTCAAAAATTGCACTGTAAGATTGCTGATACAGAAATATTTAGTTTACTTTAGAGTCAAATGAAAGAGCAATATCCCTTTTTTGTCAGGATGTCAGCGTGCTGTTGTTGATTACTAAATGTATGTGTATCTTTATTATTAACTTGTTATATTTGTTTCATGTGGAACAAATATAACAAGTTAAATGAAGTTAATAATAATAACCCAAAAATAATAATCTGGGCAAGTGGAATTCTCATTAAGAGAAAAAGAATTAATAATAACCTTGGAAAGCAGATTCCGCCGTAAATGAGGTTATTATTTTGCATTTATATGGGCTGAAGCTTGTAAAAGATTCCAAACTTTTTGGATAAGTGTAATGGTCGATTGATCTCGCATTTTATATTTTTCCATTCAAGAAATGGAAGTAGGAAGAAAGATACTTTAACTCACATGATGAATTATTATTGTGGTATTGCTGATTTGGGCCCATCTTAAGCATATTAACCATGTATGTCCCGTTTAGCTTGTATGATGTTTTCTTGTGAAAGAGTATGAGACGTGCATCTACTATGTTCTCGCTGTGATTTTGTGAGTCTGAGGTTTGAGGTTTCTGAATGGCCTGGTCGCTTAATTTGTAGTGATGATGCTACTTACTGAAATGTGGGAAAGCGTTAGATGCTATGTTCGTTTTAACACCTTTGCTTTCAGAATGCATCTTCTCTTACAAAAATCGTGCACTTGCGGTTCTTGCGAAATGCTGTTTTTGATGACTTTTAAATGTATTAGAAGCTGCTCAGTTGTTTGTTTACAGCAGTTATTTGCTTTCTATAGTTTAAACCAGATATATGTCTCTCTCTGTTTGCAATTATTCAAGTGTTCCACTTGAGATTGAAGTCTCTCATCAATATTTTGGATTTCTTTAAGCTTCAATTTTGATACACGGCACCGCAAACCAGCACCGCTTGGCCTGCACACTCACCAGCCAAACGTGCGAAAGCGGTGCCGCATAGCTGCTGCTCTCCATTTTTGTCTTGTAATATTCTTTCAACTTCATCGTGTTTGAACCTGATTGGTCATGGATTCATGCTGCCAGACCAGGCTCCATTGATCTTCAAGTACGTCCACCTGGACCGAGCTTATCACTTGTTAAAACATCCCAAGATGCTGCAGTTGGAGCTCTTGTTCATATGCTTAATAAAGCACCGCCTCTCCGGCAAGACATCTCCGTTGTCACACAACCTGTAATTCGGACACATGAAAACGTCTTGCAGAAGAATGCTACTCAGGTCTCTGAATGTCCAGGTGTCGGAACAAGTAACACCTCAACTACGGCTTCCTCTGAAATTCATACACCAAAAACTACATCTGATGCATTAAAGGAGCTCCTTGGTTACACACAGATGAAAGATATGCTGCTCAGGCAAGGCAAGTGTCCTGAGTCGTAAGTTGTGATGGGTTGTGTTTATCCAAGGAGAGTAAGATACTACTGATGGCTTCTATTTGGATTGCTTTACTGATCACTGGACTACCGGTCGAATGTTTTGTGTAAATTGATGTACATACAGGCACATCTATATACAGTATCGTTTCAAGCCTAGTAATGGCAGAAATAGCGTGCATCTATGATCCTAGTTTTTAGACAGCTGAGTTTGTGTTATGCTACGGGCAATGCTGTAACACGACGTAGGATGCAAACTTATTGATTTTTTTACGTAAATAATATGCGTATGATGTTGTCGAAATAGGACCAATAGAGCCAAACTGCAGTTAATGATTTGTAGGAAATAATACTGAAGATAAATAGGACATACAGATTTACGTGGAAAATCCCTAAATAAATAAGGGGAAAAACCACGGGCAGGGATAGAAGAATTCCACTATGAAAGAATATAGGAGTTACAATCTGTTTAGACCAATAGGAGATACCACATGCAATATCTCTAGAGAATAAAGGATAAACACTACTCTCTATTTTTCTTTCTAGTATTCTCTCTGTAACGAGACTCTGAGATTTCGGGATAGATGAAACAAATGAATGAGTTCATCCTTTTATAGGGGAGAAAATGCGTGGAAATACTAGTGTGAACTACTATTTAATTCGTCCACGTTTCTTTTCCTTCTCCGTCCAATAATTTTTCTCCGTCCAAAAATTTAAATCTTTGCAACTCTTTTTCAACTCATTTGTCCTCTTTACACTTGTGGCAATAAATGCCCTTATCAACCTGTATGAAAGCGACTAAGTTTTGCCTGAAGCCCATGGAAATCGGTTGCAAAAAATTAAGTTATCTCCAGTTGACCCTTTGGAAGTTTTTGACCATTTAATTTGCCTATACTCTTGTCTCCAACGCCAGATGTTAAACTTCTTTAAGATGAAATGGTGTTTATGTTACCGAACAAGATTTTGGATCAAAGTAATTTTGCAGAAGAAGGATGCCGGTTTCAGTTAGTTAGTGATTGATCGTGGTTGTTGGATTTTGATCCGACAAACACGAGAATCTTTCGGCACCTAAGGCATACTAATCCGTCCCGTCGCAAGAAAATTTCGAGTGTATTATGGGAGCTGCACTATGGCGCACGCCCCCTGGCGCATCCCTCCTCGTTTGGGCAAAAAATCGACGATTTTTCACAAATTTAAATGTTATAAATCCTATAAATCCGAGGGCTAAATATTACGGCGGCTTCGCCGCCGAAAAAATTAAAACCCTATTTAAATGTTATAAACCAAGAGCTAAATATTAACCTAAAGGCTAAATCCTATAAATCCAAGGGCTAAATACTATAAACCCAAGTCTAAATTTGTGGGAAATCGTCGATTTTTTGACCAAACGGGGAAGGGGGTGCGCCCAGGGGGCGTGCGCTATAGTTTTGGCATATTCTCGGGAGTAATGCATTGAGCCAACATAAACAGTGTTAAATGATGATTCAATTCGCCCCAAAATTGTAGGATTACAGTTGTGGGATGAACATTTTTAGTTTCATATTTTAGCTTTGGCTTTGCCAAGTCACAGATTGTGTTTGCCATAAGCAGCACAACATGTGATGAAGGGATATCGGTTTGTTTACATGTTCTTATCCGTACGAGGCATGTATAAGTCTATGTGCTCTGCATACGGCAATGTACTGCACAGCAACAACATTTGTTTGCATAAGGTTTCTGCACTTGCCATGAGAAAGTAGGATGTTTGCTTAAGTTGAGCATCTTCCTTGAGAATTATGCTTTCAATTAAAGTTACCTTTACTTACCAGCAAAAAAATGTTGTTGTGTCACGGATCTAGTCAAAGAATTATTATCGGAAAGAAATCATAATCAAGATTAAAGATGTTATTTGTGGTTGATTGAAGATTCCTATGGCTAATTGATGATTTCATGGATCTAGTCTAGGGACATAGTGATCATTATCTAAATCCTTTCTAATTCTAAGAAATAGCTAAAGGGAAAGAGTAAACTAAAGAAGATACAAACTTCGTTCTTGATTGACTGAATAATATTTGAGAGTACAAAGGCCTTTATATAGGCAAAGGATACTAAAAGATAATGACCACTATGTCCCTAGATTAGATCCATGAAATCATCAATTAGCCATAGGAATCTTCAATCAACCACAAATACCATCTTTAATCTTGGTCATGATTTCTTTCCGATAATAATTCTTTGACTAGATCCGTGACATGTTCATTTGACAGAAACAACATTTGTTGCTGTACGTCAACACCAGCAACAACCTCTGAGATGGCATATGGTATATGGTCCAGTCCCATGAACCAGCTGCTTTAAGACATTGAGATGTCTTTAACTAATATCTTTCCTCAATATTTTCTTATTCTTACCTTCCTAAAAAATGGCTTTCTATGAAATAATTTCTCTTACTATTTCAATGTGAAATAATATGAATCTTTACTGTACTAAACAAGACATGAATTGGGAAAGACATCAAATTCCTGTCCATGAGCATTTTCACATTCTACCTTGATTTGTGTTCCAGAATCATTCGTCCTGAGCTGTACAGATCTCATGGTGATCCCAATGCACGGTACGGATCTGCTGCAGTTGAGATTAATGGCCACATCTCTGCTGGATGTGCCGTAGATATTCTGATACAGAACACGGCTTATTTGAACTCCAGTTTCCTTCACAAGAGTTGGATTGAAAATGAAGTTTCCTTGCAAAAATATAGCAATTGGGAGTTGTATTTTTTTTTTCTCTTACCTGTTCTGCGCATGCGCCCCTGATGCTGCAGTAATGCTGGTCGATGATGATGGGATTCGTCACCGAGACAAACATTAGATTTTCAAACACCACATCTCGAACAAAACCTCGTCCAACCTTTGATACATGAAAAAAGGGATATACAAGAGGTATGAATTAGTGTGATGTTTGATAGTCAAGAAAGCGATCGGCGGACCCTACGCAACCAGTAGCCGCTCAGCGCCTAGGCAGGCTTATAAGCGTGCTTAGCGGGAATTCTGGCAAGACGGAGGGCGACATGCTGTCGCGTAGGCGACCCGCCTTCTCGAACATAGATTGATACCCATCATCAAAATGCAACCATGTGTTACCTCCCATGTTTTGATCCGAGCTCCATTAGTTGTTCCATTGAAAAGTGCATCAGTCACGCGAATCCTCTCAACTTGGACGTAGTTACCTGATTTTCCTAAGCTGCCAATGCTGTAATGCAAGTTTTGTTTGATGAGTTAAACTCAGTTTTTGTTTTTTCAACACTCACAATGCTATGCTGATAGAAGAGGAGGAAGAAGAAGAAGAAGGCAAGCCACCTTATACCATGACCGGGTCCGCATTGTACGTTGGCTATTACGATGTCGGAAATATGATCACCAATGGAGATACAGTCATCACCTAAATGCAGTCCATTACACACCAAATGCAAGTTATGAACATGAACAGAAAAAAAAAAGAACATAGTATAGATTTTGAGTGTTTCCTGTACCGCATCCGATTTTGGAATTGATGATGATGACATCGTGAGAGAACTGGATGTGTATGCCGTCTGTGTTTGGAGTATCTCCGGGAGAGTCGATCGAAATATGGTTGATGACAAATGAATGGCAGCTTGACAGCAGGATATGTGTTTGTGAACTATTGACAAACTTCAAGCTGGACACACTACTCGACTTGCAGGAAATGAATTTCAAGGCCTGACAGAGCTTGAAACCAAAGGGTTCAAAGGTTTGTTTAGTTTGCTTAACTTGTTACAACAAAAGGAGCACTTACAGTGGGAGCCAACTTGGTGCAATTAGCCTGAAAAATGTCGAAAACAAAGGTTCAAAGTACTGTGAGTGACAATTGCAGTCAAAGTTCATGTGTTCAAATCCCTCTAGCAACATTAGCCTGTCACATCTAATTTGACAAGTGTAGCTTACTTTCCAACCGTTTTTTGCAGGCTATTGCGATAGGACATTGAGTTTAGGTTCTGTACGTTATCAAAAAAAAAAAAAAAGAACAAGTAACTAGAGAGTGGAACACTAACAAGGATTCAGCCTACCAATTGGGGGTGATATCTGCAGGATTGATCCCACCAAGACTTTCCCATACCATCAACGGTTCCAACGCCATGAACTTGGAGCCCTTCAATGTTCCTGAAGACGATCCATTGGCTCGCATCAATCCCAGCCCATGAGCTAGGAGATTCTGGAGCCCTGATTGTACCTGAAATCTTCTTGTGTGTGTATTGATGATAAGTCCAAAAGAGTAAATGCAGAAGTATAAGAATCCATTCCATTAAGACATGTATTTCATTTGCATTAACCTCGAAATCGATCCTACTGCCATTGCAAGGGCCTTGGAAAACAACTGGATTGAGTAAAAATGTCTTCTCCTGTGGAACAAGAATTCTGGGATGAGAACCTGAGGAACTACAAGCAGCAGTCCATGCCTTCAGAAATGCCTGGTAAAGATGCAACTTAAGTATTATGATGCATTTTAATCACGGACCAAGATTAAG
Organism: Pinguicula primuliflora; assembly: GCA_025802335.1. NCBI lineage: Eukaryota > Viridiplantae > Streptophyta > Magnoliopsida > Lamiales > Lentibulariaceae > Pinguicula > Pinguicula primuliflora. The sequence continues at coordinate 13,472 of JAOYMZ010013227.1, forward strand.
TAGATTCAAAAGCATGAAACGTATGGTTTACTTGTGAATCATCTGTTCGGCCGTCGCTTGTGGCTCCATAGTCCATGACATTATACTGTTCTCCAGCTTCCACTGTCGCCATAACTTGTGAGCAAGACAATCTTGAAAGGGTCATGGCTAAAAACAATAGCCATACTCCTAGTAGACTCTGAGGGTACAAATGAATCATGTCAACAGATGAATGTCCTCGAATACAATTTCAGGCAATGCATTCATTCTTTCATATATTCTTACCATAGAGTCTTGAGATACAGATCTGCGGGGAGGCTTGAGTTGTAGAGATAAGGGAATACGCATAGACTACTGCACGTAAACAACAATAGATCAGTAAGAGTGGCAGCAAAGAAAAGTAATTCTTTCTTTATGTTTGCAAAGGGCATTCCACTACCAATTTTCAATGCTATGTGGACTATAAAGTTCTTTCCTAGTTTCTCACTCATATATAAGTAAAGTAGGAACAGATAAGAGAGACCGTGTTTCATCTTTTAGTGTTGTCCCATTTGAGCAAATCTCAATGAGATAACCAAGAGACAACTCGTGCACCATTTGTGGTGATGGTGCTGATACTTTTTCTCTTGGGAAGAAGAAGAAGATAGCCAAGCAATTTCTTGTTGCAACTTGTCTTCTTTCTTTTTTTCTAAGAGAAGAAAAGAAAGCTAAGAATTGAGTGACTGCTTGCTTCTTGGGAATATCTTCAATTGTAAAAGGTAGACTGAATCTGATTCCAATAAATTTTTCCTTAGCTTCAGTTTTGTTTGTTCTTCACTTTTTTGACCTCATTAACTTCTTCTTCTCATAGCTCGTGATTCTTCTTTGGTCATGTGACAACTTCTTCACCGCCGATCCACACAGACACAACCAATAGGTGTTTGCATACATTTTAGTGAGAGCAGAGGCCAACAAATGTACCATCATCTTGACTTTTACACAGCAGTATATAGTAGGAGTATTCGGTTCACTCAAGTGGTTTCTGATAAATTTTTAATTTAACTGGGCCAGCCGAATAATTGTCCGACCCATCACATGCGGGTCAACGAATTTTAATTAAATTGAGCTCATCTAATGGGTGTGTGAGTGCACATTGGGTTAATTTAATAGGAATGCGAGTATCTCAACAAAAACCCTGTATACAAGTTGATTTGATTCGAACCCACATTCATATTTAAACTAGGGTTGCTACACGTACTACAAGGTGACCGAATTGTAAACCGAATTCCTGCCTGGCTTAAAACATAAACATAAACATTTGTGTTGGTGCATGTGTTTATGTGTGGGCTCCACACAGCCATTTCATACTGATTCGGTTTGGGATCAATCACCGTACCATTTCTCTTTAAACTATTCTTCCCCACATTTTCATTTGGGTATGGGACGGTCTCCCAATATGTGTTGATTAATGATGCGTTCCAGATGATTCAATGAGGAATATTAATATCATTTTAAAAGTATAATTATTAATCTTAAGATTACAATTCAGCTTAAATTTCTCCTGCAATCCAAGCCAATTCTCTAATCCTGGAGTGATTATTGATCAATCAGCCAGCCATGGCGTTCTGAAGACTGGCCGAGTTACAAAACCCTGGTACAGTCTTGGAAAGTTGGAAGACTCGCGGCCAGATCCATATCTTGATTCCAAAAATCTAAACTTCCATGGCAAATGCATGGAAAAGAAATCAGACGACTAAAGTACTAACGGCCAAAAATCTGTTGCTCTTCGTTTCCACTTCGCTCGTCTTTCTGGGTTTTCTATATCTTTCCACTCAGACAAATACCAAAGATGCCAGATCAACTGACAAAAATGTGAATGTGGATTCGATCTTCGCGAGACCCATTAAGCAATTTGATTGCTATAGTTCGGCACAGGGACACCCCGTAATCGCCAACACTGTAGAGGGTCTCAAGTTCCCTTTTCTCTACTCCCTCTCGGACTTTGGGAATTTACCGGACAAGCCGCACAAAAACATTGTCAGGATGCTCAAGGGGAAACCATTCAGAAGGCCCGATATATCCGCCACAGTGCAGGAGGTGCTGGAGAAGATGAGAGGGACTAAGGGACAAGGAATTTTCGTGGATGTTGGGGCGAATGTTGGAATGGCTACATTTGCTGCTGCCGTGATGGGGTTTAAGGTCCTGGCTTTTGAGCCGGTTTTTGATAATTTGCAGAGGATTTGTGATGGGATTTATTTCAACAGAGTCGGGGATTTAGTGGAGCTTTTTGAGGCTGTGGCTTCTGATCACTCTGGGAACATTACATTCCATAAGGTATTTTTAGATTTCTATTGCTATCTCAGACTACAGTTAATCCATCTTCGATATGCTGGCAATTGTGATTCTTCTGGGTTCATATATTCAGTTTCTCTTATGGTAGGTTAAATGATATTCATGTCTAAGTACTGGAGGATAATTATCAGTGTCGCTGCACTGAGTTGAGGATAAAACTTAGCACCACAATACTGTGTAAAAGGTTCGGAAACGGAAAAAGAGAATGCTGTCGAATTGAAGGATTGGAGGGGGAATTGCTTTTTTTAATCATTGTATTTATTACAATTTCATCAGGAAGTGCTTCAAGACCTAATCAATGTTTCCTATTGAGTCACCTTTCCGGAAAGGAGAGGAGTTCCTTATAACCAAACCAAACGTACCCAATAAATCACGCCCTAAGATAGGGTTGAGGAGGGGTTCCATATATGTTGCCTAAATACCACGACATCTGATAACTTGTAGTAAATACTGCCATCGGTCTTATCAGATGCTCTGAATCTAAGATATTATATGATATTCATGATTTAGTTATTGGGATGCACTATCTAGTTCCTAGGTATTCTTGCATTAGTTACTAAGTTGCCCTATCTAGTTCTTCTCCCAACCTAGGTATTCATGACTTAGTAGGAATTGGATGGCAGCCTATCTAGTTCTCCTTCAAACCTAGACACCCACTTTCCTATTCTGAATCTCCTATTGTTCATGCATGTAAAACTTATTTGCTGTAGCCTGTTGCCCGAAAATTTTCAGGTGTGGTACGTTATGTGCCGGACAACATTTCTTAGGTGCCGAATTCTAATCCTGACCGTTCATTGTTGATCACGGCCAGGATTAGATCACTTAAGTTAAATGTGTGCATTCACTGTTGTTCCGATAGGCAAGACTAGAATTCAGCACCTAAGAAATGTAATGTTGAAGAACGTTTGTCCGGTACATAACGTCCCACACTAGAAAATTTTTGGCCTATTGCCTGCATATGTTTGTGAAGAATGTTGAATAGTATGTTCCTCGTTCTTATATTTCCATGATGGATTTTCTACCCAAACTCACGTTTCTATCCATTGAATATACGTGACCATGTAGTTGGTTGGCCGGCTGGACAACAGTGCAGTCTCAGCAGTCGGTGCGAAAATGGCTTTCAAGTCGAATGAAGAGATTGCACTACAGGTCAGGTCTGTTCTACTAGATGAACTGATCAGAGATTCTGATCCTGTGCTATTACTCAAAATAGACGTTCAGGGATGGGAGTATCATGTCCTAAAGGGAGCATCTAGATTACTGTCAAGAAAACGGAGCGAAGCGCCGTACCTGATCTATGAAGAAGACGAACGTTTATTGCAAGCCAGCAACAGCAGCACACAAGAGATACGCCAGTTCCTCAGCACTTTGGGCTACAACCAATGCACACAACACGGTACAGATGCACACTGCACTAAAACAGACTGAATACTGTTATTTCTCCTCACTATATTCCGTGGAAGGTGAACGGAGAGAGAATTCGGAGAGGCCATTACCTGTTCCTTCTTACATGGTGATAGAGAAGCATATCAGTTGGAGTTTGTGATGCACTGATGATACAGTTACAGTGTACTCCGCATTTTAATCAAAGGCTACTGAGAGCATTGAATTGTTTTGTTCTTGCAATCTGAAGTCTGGTTCTAAAGTCCTTACGTGCTACATACGTAGACTTATTAATCCAATCCTGTACATTGTGATTTCGAGTTTTATCATATTTTTTTTGCGGGATTTATTGAAGGACTAGTTTCATTTTTTTT
>JAOYMZ010013238.1:0-20398 GCA_025802335.1 Pinguicula primuliflora
TCTCGGGCGCAACCTCAATTACATTGTCAGCATGCTTCGAAGATCTTGCTAACCTTAATGATTCCAACAGCATCTTCGATTAGATCTTTTTTATCTTCAACATCTTATAATATCTGCTTCAACGTCAGCAACTCTATAGTAAAATGAGAGTATTATACTCTATTTTAGTATTGGCCAGAATATCGGGTCCAGGACTTTTTCCGCTCTCACAGCTATGCTCCAAACCTCGTCCTTAGTGAAAGGTGCTGGGAGGTTTTGATTCTCCTGGTAAGTTATGACCCTGTTGATAGCCCAAGAGATCCTAGGACGTGATCTGACAGCCTCCGTGTAGTGGGCTTTGATCGCATCATGTACGTACTTCTTGATCACAGGAACCTCAGTCCTCCAAAGGCCATCTACTATCATCCCCTTCACACTATCCCTAGCTCTATTCTGCTGCAATGGCGCATAGAAAAACCTGAGTGCTTGCATCTCCGTCCCTGGATTTTTGGTATATCAATCTGCCCTTCATTATAGAGAGGCGCAACAATTCCACTCTAGCTTTTCGCCTATCTATCTTTTCTTCATCCGTCAATACCCCTTCCTCCATTTTCATGTCAAGAAGCCTCATCTGTCCTTCCGTCTTCTTCATGCTTTCATTCAAGTCTCCAAACACCTCCTTGTTCCATGCTTTCAAATTAGTTCTTAGCTGTTTAAGCTTTGAAAACACAATAAATCCAGGGCTTCCTTCTGCAGCCATTTCTTCCCAGGCTGTCCTTACAAATTTTGCAAACTAGGGGTGATCAAACCATGAGTCCAGGCATTTAAAAGGCTTGGGTCCCTAGTTAAGCTGCTCATTAACTAAAATCAGCTGGCAATGATCTGAATAGCGTCTGTCTAGGGGTATTTGATTCAGGTCAGGCCACTTTTGCAGCCAGCTTTCGGATATTAAAAACCTGTCCAATCTGCTGCAACTAGACCCCCCTGGCTGATACCAGGTGTACTTGCGTATCTGCAGGGGGAGATTCAGTAATTCCGAGTCAGTGAGAAATTTGTTGAAATCATAGATTTCTCTCCTTTGCGTTATAGAGAGCCCTCTGCGCTCCTAACTACTTCTGACTGCATTAAAGTCTCTCGCGACACATAATAGTCTCTTAGTAGAAGCTGTTGGAGGGCCGTAGGTGTTCAGAATTGTCAAACTCTCTCCTCCATCTATTAGGTTACAAGTCAACCCCAAACAGCCTATACAACTCCACGAATTCTCAAATACCACAATGTCTCTTCTCCAAGCTGTCAAAAGGCCTCCAGAATTACCAGCAGCAGCTTGGTAAATAAACTCCACCTCTTCTCTTCCCCACAACTGTTTAACAGTATTCAACTCCACCACATTTTTCTCTCCTGTACAAGAATAATTTGAATATTGTACCTGTGCACAGCCTCCCTTATCTCAATTATTTTGTTCGGGCTTCCTATACGTCTTGCATTAAAAGATAGTATTCGCATTAAGCGTGTTTAGAGGCTCCTGTCGTATATGCTGAGAATTATATGACTGCTTCTTCATCTCTTTTTTCCTTGTTTATCAGGGTATGCACAGCATCAGGATCAAAGTCAACTCCCAAAGCAGCTCCTAGATGGACAGTGGCTTCAGCTTCAGCTATGATTTCCTGCTCCGAGAGTTTAGGGGGGACAGGCAATAACAATGCTTCCTGTGCTTTGCGGTATATACGTAACTGTCTATTTTCTCTTGCACCCATTCTCATCAGCTCTCTGGACAGAGGGCCTGCCAGAGTAAACCTGGTTTTGTGATGGCTTTTAGCAGCTCTGCCCAGAACTTCAACCCCTAGTTGGATGAGGCTCTCATCCACTTCAACAAAGTATTTTCGTGGGCTAGTTCTCATCGAGATTTGGTTGAGAGCGGAAACTCCATCATCCTTAGGGATCGGGCGTTCCATACTTAGGCGTTCCACACTTACCGGGATGTCTGTTAGAGCAGCATCCAATAATGTGATGTGGGATGGTGATTGGATATGGTTGACAGCTGGTATTTCCTCTGTTTGGGAATAATTTCCGCAGTCAACAGATTGACATACCAAACTTAAATTTTGGAATGGATTTTGCGGGATTAATGGAGTTTCCATAATCTGTTCCGCGTGCTTTTCGGGATTCGAAATTTCAAAAACTGGCATTGCTGGCGTTCCTCCTCCGGCCACCTTTATCCCGTCCAGCTTACCATCATTGTCCAGAAACCGTTCATCAGTCAGTTGAAGTTCATATGATCTGCCATCAACAACAATCTCATGGAACCCACTCAAATCTCGCTGCGTTGCTGTGGCTACCTTTATCCTGCAAAATCTCAAATTTTTGTGGTGCACAGAGTCCTCGTCTACTTCCATAAGTTTGCCAAATCTACCGCCCAACCAGTTCCTGTTAAGGAATGGTTGTTAAGGAATGGATGCTAAAAGCCCAAACACTCTTCCCGTGGAGTAGGGATTTTTCCCGAACCACGTAAATCCTTGTATCTTCTTTATAATTCCGCATATATTTTCGCTTAATATTTTGTTCCTGTCATCCTTTTCCCCCCAAAAGAAGTGTGCGAATATTTTCTCCAATTTTTGCATCACTGAGTGTGGGGGGACAGTGACAATAATTGGTACATCGGCAGGCTGCTCAGAACATGCTTTATAAGAATGAGTCTGCCACCAGTTGAGAGATATCTATTGTTCCAGGATGATACCCTGTCCGATGTCTTCAGAATTAATTGTGAGAATAGGTCTGCTGACTTCCTTCCAGAATATAATGGCACCCCCAGGTATGAGAATGTGGAAGTGTACTGTGAGATAGCCCGGACCAGGATGCAATGTCGGATATCTGATTTTTACTGGCCTTTCCGGAGACAAAGAAGTTACTTTTATGCAGGTTCACCTTCTATCTAGATAGCTGCTCATACTCATGTAATAAAGCGAAAATCTCATGAATAGCTCGTTCAGTGCCTCTGGTAAATAGTAGGAGATCATCAGCAAAGGCTAAATGCGAAATACTACAACAATTCTTCGGAGTCTTATAGGCACACCAGGGTTTCTCCTCGATTAGAGCATTTAGCCCTCTACTCAGAGCCTCTGATGTAATTAATAACAATGTGGGAGATAGAGGATCGCCTTGTTTTACACCTCTGGATGCAGAAAAGAAGCCATGCGATTGACCATTCCAAAGTATTGAAAACCAACTACTGGAGATTACCTGCCACACTGCGTCTATAAACCATTCAGCAAAGCCAAAAACTCGGAGAACTCGAGTAAGATAAATCCAGGATACCCGGTCAAAAGTTTTTGTCATGTCCAATTTAATCACCACATTGAAGCCTTCATGATGTCTGTCCAAAGAATGTAGTAGTTACTGCGCCAGTAATGTATTGTCTGAGATACTACGCCCCTTAGTGAATCCACTTTGCTATTTTGAGATGATTTGTGACAGTATTATCGCAATTCTAGCTGCCAGGATCTTGGTAATAACTTTCCCAACGAAGTTACACAAGCTTATAGGTCTGAAATCTACCATACTACTGGGTCTTTGAGTCTTTGGAACCATACATAAGAGGGTCGCACTTATAGCTTTCGGCGTGTCATGGCTGGCAAAGAAATATAGAACCATTTTGGAAAGATCGTCATTTATAATCTCCCAGCAAGTCTGATAGAATTCTCCTGAGAAACCATCTAGGCCGGGTGCACTCTCACCATTTAAAGAGAAGACTGCCCTTTTTATCTCAGCTATGTCTGGCCATTTACACAGCATTGCATTCATCTCCTCCGTAACTAATCGTGGGATGTTTTCTAACAGACTGGGAGAGTTGGACGTAGGTTCAGCTGTCATCATTCCTGAGAAATGGGACACCATAAGATTGGGAATTTCAGAAGTTGGAACTGTCCGCCCATCTTCTGAAAGGATTGATAAGTTCACAGATTTGTGTTTCTTGAGAGTTGCAGTTTTGTGGAAGAAAGCTGTATTACGGTCTCCCTCTTTCAGCCATTTTATCCGTGATCTTTCTTTCCATTAGATCTCCTCAGCAAGCAAACTTTGTTCGTATTTTTGTAGTGCTTCAATATAGTCTTGAGATACATCCATTGAGGTATCATTAGCCATCTCCAGCTCCTTGAGCTTTTCTTCTACTATTTTAAGATTTCCAAAAACATTCTCATAGCTGTTTTTGTTCCAGAGTTTAGGATCAATACGTAGACGCTTCAATTTAGAGCAGAACTGCTTTGCGGGATTGGGATCAGATACCTGAAGATTCCAGGATTTTTCCACCACTGACATGAAGTCTGGGTGATGAGTCTAGAATTTATGAAATTGAAATCTCCCTGGAGGCCTGGGATTGGGAGCAGTTAATTCCAATAGCCTCAGGGAATGATCAGAGAGTCCTCTGTGTAAATAAGTGACAGATACATTAGCTTCCTCAAATATCCAACTCTCAGAGATCAGTACACGATCCAGCCTCATATAAATTCGCTTCTGGCCTTTACGATTATTGCACCAAGTACAAGGAGATCCCAGAAAATCCACCTCTGTAAGACTGCAATCTTGAATAGCTTCCATAAAGTCAGAGGCTGCCCCAAGATCAATAGAGCGCCCCCCTTTCTTTTAATCAGCTGATAATACAGTGTTGAAGTCCCCACCCATTAGAATCGGATCAGAAATCGAGTGGCAGCCCATAGTTGCTTCTTAACCTTTCATTTGTAGCTTCTTAATCTACAGTGTTTTAGAAAGGATCGACAACAACTATGGGTTGATTAGCTTCATATTGCTCGGCTTGTATTAGGAGGTCATCCTCTGCTGTCAATGCTTGCATTTGGAGTAAGTCAATCCCACCCTCCTCTTCTACAAATTCAATCACATCTTCAGTCGAGGTGGGAGTATGAATTTACTCCTCCAGCCATATTTGGTCCTCATTTTTCAATCCCTCCTTTGCATTTGCAGAGAGGATGGGATACACCAAGGATTGATCTTCAGAGGAGATTGCACCATAATCAGTGGTTCCAGATGGCTCATGATTCAGAAAATGAACTTTCTTTCTTGGAGATCCATCCAGTGGAATCAGGCGACCTTTACAGACTGAGTTTTGGAGTACATGTTGTCCAGTTTCCACAGTTGGACCTACCTTTTTATCCTTCTGATCCTCAGTAGCTGAATCAGGGCTTCCTTCTTTTTTCAGCTTCCTTTTATTGGAAGGTGATTGATCTAGGCACAAATTATCATGTTGGTGAACCATAGATTGGTCATTCATCCCATCCGCAATCTTTATCTGAATATTCTCAGAACTGGTCATGCTCATGATACCATTTTGACTAGTGGAGGCTAAATTAGACTCACAAACTTTTCCCATATCCTCCGTTGCACATAGCTTATCCCAACAATGTAAATAACACTATTTTTTTTTTGAACATTTTCTGAATCAATATATTTTAAAACTACCACGTCAATTAAAAATAATCAAAAGTAACTTCCAAATTCAAGTCTGAATCAAATGAGGATGTAATAATAGGTGTGCCGAGATGGGTGTTGGGGGCGTAGCGTCAGATGTGCTTGCACCAGGAGTAGGATGAAAACCTCCTACACTGAGTTGCAGGATTGGGCTACGTATGCTATCAGATAGAGGTGGATGAGTGCCCAGTTGCATCCACTCGTAGCCATACTGAGAGGCAAGGTCTAACGGAACTTCCAGCCTGCATCAGAGATCGTCTACCATCCTCTCAAGTCAAGCTCGCAACTGGGAGAATATATGACACGTGTGTAGCATCGACTCCGTACGCTGCAGCTACAGTAAATAGAATAATATTTATTCAATATAACCCTAAACATATATAATTGAATAAAGTTAAATGAATTTACCATCACGACAAGAAAAAAAAATTGGTCATATGACACTTCAATCTGCGGTACGGGAGAGACGAGACTGTAGAATGGTTGTCTATGTCTAGCATACCATCCTGCGTATGATGACTCCCAAGTGCTAACCACATCCGCTAATGCCAGATCCCCACTGACATAACGAAGGCAATCCCACCACATCTGTCGAAATCGCGCATCGACAATCGTCCATCTCCCAGCTCTCCGCACACTATCTTACGCATGCACGAGATCCTTACTCACCCTATCAATCGGAGCCAGTATGAACTGATGTCTTACTCGTCTCGCATGCATGAACTCCGTCTCTCTCAAAACAAATATATGCCTGTCATACAAGCATCGATCAGCATCATCGATGGTAAACATCTCTACCTCCGTATAAGGGGTTGATTCAAATTGGAATTAGATATCATCATTAAATATATACAATAAATTTACAGTACTATAAAACTAAATAAATATAAATACTCATATGATCTCGCCGAATCACATCCAACAGCATCTGAATACTTCTGACTACATGGGACGTAGTATCAATGCTCAGCGTCCATTTTGCCAAATCAGACGGGTCCTCAAAAACAACAGGTGAACCATCAATGGGGAGACCCCAAATTATCGAAATATCATGGAAAGTGATCGTACACTCTCCAAATGGTTGGATGTCACCTCTCAATCAACGCACTAACAAAATGATGATCCTCCTTCATATCTATACTCAGATATAAACTCCAAAACCAGCATCGAGAATAATTTGTTGCACGCGTGGAGGCAACACTAGTCTACGTAACCATATATTAGGGTGATTTATTTTCAGTGCTGTATTGATCTCAACTCTGGAATCTGTAACTCTGCTAATACAGTGTTGACTCAAATTATTTAAAACCTCATACGACTCACGTGTATGTAGACTGGGATGTTGACTCTGTGATAAACTCATTTTAGGTACTAAAATTAAATAAATCAATTTAATAAACAATATATAAACAAATCAATTTAATAAACAATATGTAAACAAATTAATTCAATAAATAATTCTATATATAAACAATATATATATAAAAGAAGGTTAAAAATCCACATTTATCACCACTTTTCCAATTGTGGCCGCTGTCTGTTACGGTAATTGACCACATCGATTGAAAGTTTATACACAGGAGGTCAAAACTCATATACTTCGGTGAGATTCCGGCAACTTCATCTACATAAATTTTGTTTCACCGTTTTTACTTGGTTAAACACTCGACTATGGTTTAGAAATATCAAAACACATATATGATTGCCATTTATGTGTCATGTGGACCTGTGCATCTGCCAACAAAAGCGTCCATGCCCGCTGAACAACTGGTGCCACCCTCGGCACCAGAAATACCTCCACCCCTATCCCTAACGTGTGAAAATACATGGGAAGTTGTGGGCCGACAAAAGTCACCAGAGACAAGCAGGGCAGCAAGGAGACTACCTCCAGCCATTGAGTGGCTGAGAGCCAATACGGAGTCGCTGTACATATCCAATTTCCCCCAGACTGGACGACAAAAGAGATTAGGACATTCTTTGGGAAATACGACTCCCTTAGAGATGTATACGCACCACCTCGGATGGTATCGCAAGGAAAACGATATGGCTTCATCCGGTATGTAAAAGGGACGGATCTGCAGAATCTCTCAAGAAGTCTAAATGGAACTCGAGTAGGTACTTGCAAGCTATATGCGAGTATAGCAAGATAGCCAGGGAAGAATTTCCAACCAGAATCAAAAGATGCTAACCTCATACCAAGTCAGGGGCAATCCAGAGCTCAAAACCGTGCAATGATACCTGCTGCAGAAGACTTAAGTATCCTGCTGAAATACTCTCCCAGGCCGGAAAATCTAACTTGGCTTGAAAGGTGTTTAGTAGGATCTCCGGCTCAAAATGTAGACATCACTACAATGGAGAAGATACTGGCCCAGAACTCCTACCATGGTGGCAAGGTCATTCGTCTCGAGGGAGGAGAGATGCTGATCAAACTGGCCACTCCAGGAGATAAAACTCGTATGATCAGCGATGAGGTGGTCACAAAGCTTCTGTGTATCTACAGCCTGTGACGGTGGAAGCTAATTAACGACAAGCTGGTCAGGACAGCGTGGGTAAAGACCTGAGGTACGCCACTCCACTGCTGGGATGAGCATTTCTTCATGGAGATTGAAGCACATTTAGGCACGGTCATGAAAGTAGATGACCAAACGAAAAACATGAGCGAAATGCAATATGAGCGAGTCCTGTTACTAACACCATCTAATAGCAGCATTCGCACGAAGGTGAAGATTGATACAGGAGATGAAACCTTTGAACTGCTCATAGAAGAGGAAACTATGAGTAATAGAAGTAACTGGCAATACCATAAAACATCTCCAGGAACGGCACAGACTTGGGCAGAAGATAGCAGCTCTGATACGAATTGGCCCGAACTACCTCTGAGGCGGCTTAATCGAGCTGAGTCCAGAGATTCATACACAATCAGGGAGCAGGAATACCGCACTGCCCAACTCCAAAATCTTCAGCCAATGGAAGAGGATCCAATCAGAATTCGCAGTTGCGCAGGAATGTAGAGGTCGTCGAGTCGAGAAGATGCGTCAACAATGACGACAACAAGAGAAGCAAGAGAACATGAATACGACTGCTACGGTACAGATTAGGCAACCCGACAAGCAGTTGTCATTCATTTCACCAGTTGAGCTAGAAAAACAGCTAGGAAGAGTCCTGCATCCAATGTTGCTTATGGCAGCTAGTGGGCTCCCAACAAGGATGTGATGTAGTGCTAGAATTTAGCTTAGACATTCGAGGGGGAACTAGGATCCCCGAACTGAGCGTTGTACACAAATATTTTAAAAATTAATAAAAAACACTTAGCTACCAAAAAAAAGCTATGTGATTGTCATTTTTGTTGTGCACACAAGAGAAATGTTGCACATCCATGAGTTGCACACTAGAATTTAATTTTTCTCTCCCCAATTCTTCTATCTCCAATAATCCATAAATTTTTAATTTCGACTACTGTTATTATTCGATGGGTTAGTTGGCTCCACCAAAGAAAACTCAAGGCACATGAGATAAAAATGTCCATGCTTTAGTGGATTTCCTACAACATCGTCATCAATAATGTCTAAATCTAATTAAAAATTAATTGATCCTATGAAAAATTGTGTCGAGAAATTACTTTGCAATAAAGTCGTTGATTACCGCTAGAGCATAAAGCTTTTGGTATTTGATGGATTTACATTTTGCAAGATGTGGACAATTTCCACTATTGGGAGATGTCAATAGTTGAAATTGCAAATAAGAATACAAATTTCAAATGGTCGAAAAAAGTTATAAAATTTTAAGACCGATCCTAAATTTTAATTTTAGCATTTGTAAGATACTGTTTAAGATTATGATTAAGTTTGTTGTCTTAAAATCTAAATATATAGAGTTTTTGTTTATTTATGCGGCAAAGCTACCGAACTAAAAATCTATGAACAATTCTTGAATTATTTCGATATGATAATTATAAAAATGGTGACTAATTTTTTTCCGACAATCCGTTTTTTTTTAGGTAGGTAAATGGGAGAAATACTCACTCTCCTCCCCAGTATCCGAGAATTTTTACATTCCCGACTATTCTAGGGGGCCTGCACCCAGCCCAAAAGCTCCTATAGATTAGACCTGGCCAATGCGCTTTTGCTGGGGCTTGAACTCGAGACTTCTTAGTCAAAATTCACCTGATTGCCACAAGACCAAGCTGTCTTGGTTTTTCCGGCAACCCTTGATAAAAATAATTCAATAAGTGTAGCAATGGCATAACTACAAGATAAGAAAACACTAGATATATTTAGGCAAAAAAAAACACACTAGATATCCACTCTTTACTCTCTCATTTTTTTCACTCTTTACTCTTTCTCTCCTTTATCCTCCCCTCACTTTTACAATGAGAATAGAGGAAATCCACAAACTAAGCAACGAATGAAATCTAAATTTTGCCATATTCTTGGCACTTGTGGAGCCTGGTTGCTCACGAGGGCCAATGGGTGTAAGGAGGGATAGTCTACCTAAATTCCAGATGGGACTGCATAACAATCCCATTGGTTCGGGTTTACTTGGGCCCGGTTACGATACTCGACGAGTATTGTTTTTTGAGCGGGTTTAGGTTTTAGAACCCATACCCAAAGAGTTCGGGTACGGGTGCTCGGGATAGGGTATTACGTGAACCCGAAATTTTTTGTTAAAAACAATTGGGTTTCGGATATCCAAAATTCAAAATCCAAAATCAAATCGGTCACTTTTACAAAAAAACAATTGGTTTTTTTATCAGGTTCGTGTATCCGAACTCAAACCCGTTATTTTTTAATACATTTCGGATATTACCTAAACCCGAGTTCGGGTATCCGATACCAAATAGATTCGGGTTTTGGATACCTCACAATACCTATTTGTGCACCTCTAATTCTAGATCGACAAATAAAATTGATCTTATACTTCAAGGTTAACCATTAGTGGTCATAAAAAATTAGATGCACGGTGTACCAAATTTACCACATCCATTTTTCAATAAACTTAGCATTACCCCTAAATTAAAGTTATATAATTCCACATCATCTCGACAATAGCAACGTCTAAACAGGGTGTTTGATCAGCTTCATGACACAAATTGCATGCAAAACATAATTTCGAATTTTCATCAGCTACTATAAGAATTGAAACAGCATTTGAAAGATTATACATTGAAAATTAAAAGACTTCTACCTTATTGGGGTTCACTTCATCATTAACAATTTTTAATACCCTAATAAATGACTACTTAATATAAAAGAACGAGTTTCAGAAATTCAAATAGATGGATTCACCGAAATTCCACCAAAAAATGAGACATTTGGTCTACTATGTATTAGCTTTCTATATAAAAACTAATGACCATAGCTAAAATTATAATGTACGGAAGGTGATCAGTGGCGGATCCTAGGCTCTAACCATGGGGGAGCGCTTTACATAAGGCACGCATCTTGAAGATATCCTGGGGTCTAATTAAGGATGCCACGGGGTGCAAAAAAATTTTTAGGGGTGCGTCCGCCTCAGGCCCAATAAGGGTCCACCATTGAAGGTGATGTGTAGTGATAGTGAACAACTACATAACATGATAAGATCCATGACATCCCATGCCATGAAAGTGGAACAGGAAACAATGTCCTCATTTCCTACCTCCATGTCTTTCCTATTCTTCCTCCTCTTTCCCTTATCCTCCACTGCCATCGAATGCAGCCATGGATTCTACACGCAAGCCAACAAATTCATCACCCCACAGGCCTGCAACATGAAGACACTGGGAACCGAATTCGCCTGGAATTTCGACAACAGAACCCGACACCTCGACATCGTATTCGGGTCGAAGCTCCGATCCGGGCCCGGGTGGCTGGCCTGGGGCTTGAACCCACTCGGCCGGCACATGATCGGCACGGCGGCGCTGATTGGAATAAAGCAGGAAAACGGTTCGTTGGAGTTGCACAAGTACAGCATTACCAGCGATACCAAGAGGGGCTGCCGCCTCCTTCCGGTGGAAGACAATGGCCTTGGCGTCAGTCGGTTCGGGTTCGGGTACGTGGAGGAGATCGGGTATTATCTGATCCACGCGAGGGTGTTTCTGTCCCGTGAGATCAACGCCTCGGGAACGAACATGGTATGGCAAGTCGGGGCGGCGGCAGAGACGGCGGAGCCGCTGATGCACGGGAAGTCGTTGGATAATTTCGACAGCAGCGAAACTGTCGATTTGGTCGCTCACAGGGTGATTGAGTACTCAAACGATTACCATCGGAACCTAAGAAGAGTAAGTTTTCAAAAAACCAATTTTTTGATGGCTTAAAATTTATAATTAAACCTCATCATTTAATCATAATTTTGTCTATTTTTGATTTGTAATGTTTATAAAATATAAAATTTATAGCATTTAGTTTTTTTGTTTATGGATAGTGTTTTAGTTTTTTAGTTGCGAAGTCGTCGTAATATTAATCCCGTAAATTGTAGATTTTAGTGTTCATAAAATTTAGAATTTATAGTATTTAGCCCTTTGGGTTTATAGGATAGAGTTTTAGTTTTTCGACGGCGAAGATGCCGTAATATTAATCCCGTAAATTTATAGATTTTAGTGTTTAAAAAGTTTAGAATGTATAGCATTTAGCTCTTTGGGTTTATAGAATAAGGTTTTAGTTTTTCGATGGTAAAACCGCTGTAATATTAACCTCATTTTATTTATTTTAGAGTTAGGAACTGAGTATATTAAATTGTGACACAAAGAATAACATAAATGTGTAATTAAATGTGGTGGATTAAAGTGAAGAGAGAAAAAAAATCATGGTTAAATAGTAGTGAGTCCATTTAAATTTTAACCAATCAAAAGATTGGTTTTGTACACCACTTTTTAATGGTGATGTACAAAAATGCTCTTGTAGGTTTGTTTCCCTCAGGAAACTTGTGTGCTAATAGGGATCTGGGGTGTGGGTAGTGAGTCTCACCGCGCACTATGCAGTGTCCATGTGCCCCTACGGGATTGGTGCGCAGGTGGGCCAATGTTCAATACTTTTGCACGGGCCTGCTGACCGACCAATCCTGCACTGTCACGTGGTCACTGCACACTATGCAGTGAGGCCTCTTCCATGCTAATAAATTTTTTTATTCCCTTATTTGGATCGAAATTTCCAACGCGCAAAAATGATATGATATACACAACATTTTCATACATGCAATTTTTTCCGTTTAATTCGATAACCAGTCATGTATTTTGGCTTCAACAACTAAGTGCAAAATAAAATAAAATGCAAAAAGTACTAGTTTTTATTTTTTTTATTTTTGTAATTAAAATACTAGTTTGCATTTAAAGTGCAAAAACTTTAACCCAAAGTTAAATGATTACTTTGGATTGTTGAAATCACAATGTGACCAGATACGTTTCTGGATCAGATGATGAATGTTATATTTCATACCATTTTCTTGTGTGTTTGATTTTAGGCTCATGGAATTTTGAACCTGATTGGCTGGGGAACCTTTATTCCTCTTGGGGTCATGGTTTCACGGTATCTGAGAATTTTTCCTACGCCATGGAGGCATTGGTTCTTCCTCCACGTTTCCTTTCAGTTGGCAGGATACACCATTGGTTCCATCGGATGGGGGCTAGGAATATGGCTCGGAATGTCTTCAAAATACTATTCCTTTAACAACCATCAGATCATTGGAGATGTTATCTTCACATTCACAACCATACAGGTAAAATGAGGGTGTAGAGTGTATCGAAGAGGGTAACTCCGGAACCCATATACTTTAACTCTGCATAATTTACAAACTCACAGATATGTGCATTGAGAGCGAGGCCAAATTCAGTCGATTCAATGAGGAAATATTGGAACATGTATCATCATTTGCTTGGATATTCATTGCTGGTGTTGATCTCAGTTAACATCTTCCAAGGGATCCAGATCATTGGAGGGGGGCATGCTTGGAAATGGGCATATATCGCCATTGCTGGAAGCTTGGGAGGTCTTGCACTTGCTCTAGAAGTGTTTACATGGATCAAATATGTTGTTATGAGGAGAAAATGAAACAGCCCATAAACTCGGTTTGCACCAAAAGTGTTTGGCACTTTGTTTACTATTCCTATTGTGACCGCAATGTTAGGTACACTTAATATTTTTACATTTAATTATGTAAACTATATGAAACGGCGTCGTTTTTGCATGAAACGGCGTCGTTTTTGCATGAAACGGCGTCGTTTTTGCATGAAACGGCGTCGCTTTTATTTTTTTTAGTTAATTCAATTAATGTGAAACGAAACGCGTCGTTTCACATTAATTAGTATAAAACGCGTCGTTTCATATGGTAAACATAATTAATATTAAGTATACCTAACATTTTCCTTATTAGCAATATTTGAGGACTGATGAGAGAAAAAATGAAGGGTGGAAATTTAAGGCATTATTTGGGAAGTCAAAATATATACCTGCACATTGCTGCTACATCTCCATTACTGCAACTGATACTAAGATGAAAAGATCAGGAATGATGAACACAAGTGAGAAATGATAATGAGATAACCTCTTCAAAAGGGCAAGCTCTTAGATGTTGAGCTGGACGTGAGGGCCTTGAAATGACTAGAAGGGAAGAATTCACACGGCAAATTAGCTCGCGTCACCATCCTCCTCATGTTGTTCTGCAGACTCTGTTGGACAAGTTGCTTCACTGCCTTCTTCTCCTGACTCATCATTTCGTCGTCCTCCTCCTCATCGTCCATCTCCCGCACTTGATTTCTAGTGTTGGTTATTGACACAGATCCGCATATGGGGGCAGAAACTGGGACACTGGACGTCCCCATAACTTGTTTCCCTTTTTCAACCCTTAAACTTTCCAACATCCTGGAGGCCCTCTTTTGAGACAGGGTGCTGCCCAGGAGAGTTAATTCCAGCAGGGAGGAAACGATGCCGGATTCAATCATGGACCGGCGATCTTCATAGGACTTGTGAGCCATCACCATCAGGATATAGCATGCTTTTTCTTGGCAGACAGGTGTGTCTGTCCAGTCGAGAATGTCGATGAGGACTGGGAATGCATCTGGCACCGCGCTGATTGCCTTCCTGCCCTGTGATACAGAGACAACATTGCAAAGAACTGAAAGGATTCGTTCACTTATATCCATTTCCCCAATAATGGTGAAGAGGTGTGGGATCAGATCAGTCTCTAGAATTGAGGACACATTCGAAGGCGAGATGGAAAGGTTGTATAACGCCCTTAGTGCATCCTGTTTAGCTTGAGAAGTAATAGGTTCTATCAAAGTTTCCACCAAGAAGGGGATTGCACCAGAAGAACCAATAATTGGTTTGTTGGAATCCAGAGCACTCAGACCAAGAAAATTTGCTACAACTGCTTCAGCAACGACCCTAGTCGTGGGAACACAGGGCGACTGAATTAGCTTCAGCATCTTATGAACGGCACCTGCTTTCACTATGGCAGCCTTGTTCCTGAACAAACAAAACTCATATAAAGATTCAGCAAATAAAGGCTCCTAGTATCATGATGATCAAGCTGAGGGTCTTCACGGAAACAATCTCCTCATCCTGTTGGGGGTGGGGGTATAATTGCGTACATCTTACCCTCCTCAGACCCTGCCTAAGGGCGGGATTTACTGGGTATATTTGGTTTGGTTAGTATCATGATGATTAACATTCAGAAATAGCACTCAATAGACCAAAATATCATAACTGATAAACAGTAGTCCCAGAGTTTCACATTAAGTATTGAGCCAACATCAAGTTATAGGGTAAAAATATTAACATCCAGAAATAGCTCTCAGGTGCTTCAACATTATCAATTCAGCTTATATGAGCAATCCAATTGACCAGAAAATATATCAATAACAAGAAATAGTTTTCAGTCAGTTCAGCACAGTCTGTCTATTTATGTGCAATCCAATTGAAAAGGTTCTCACTGATATGGAGGACAGAAAAATAGTAGAATCTCATAAGTTCACTTCACTATAGGGTACAGAAAAAACGAGAATCAGATTTAGAAAAGTTTATCCAGAACTCACGGGTTGTTGGCAATGGCAAGATTGAGTAAAGCATACAGCGCAGCGACCTGAGCATTGCAGGACAGATCCCGCACGTCAAGCATA
This sequence comes from Pinguicula primuliflora, assembly GCA_025802335.1. NCBI lineage: Eukaryota > Viridiplantae > Streptophyta > Magnoliopsida > Lamiales > Lentibulariaceae > Pinguicula > Pinguicula primuliflora. The sequence continues at coordinate 15,545 of JAOYMZ010013238.1, forward strand.
GCCACGAGCGGTGGAATTACGCCGAGCAGAGCCAAAGTAATCCGTGCCTGCGGATCATCTTTCGTCAGCCTCCGAACCCCCGCCGCCGCATCCACCACTGTCTCCAGAGATCCCTCCATCTGCTGCACCTTCCTGGCAACATCCTTCAGCACTTGAAGAGCCTGCTCCTTTCTTCTCACCTCGCCGTCACTCTCCGACGACTCCGCCTGCTTCAGAAGCTCCGATAACTTCTCCGATCCACGCGAATCAATCGCCTTCGCATCCCTACGGCTGTGCTTCCGCGAACTCCTGCTTCCGCATCGGAGACTGTCGATAATCACCGACCATAGCTTCAATGGTCCGTCTAGGGTCACAGATCCGGCATTGTTGCCGCTTTCACACTTCCCCATCGCAGATGCCTACATATGTAAGCTTCCAAGACAAAAACGCGATGATGAGGCTTCGCCGAGAGAAGAATTGAAAAGTGTATAGAAAGTAGTGCAGTGCAGCTCCAGTCTCCGTCATCATATAAAACAACAGTCCTCATCGACCGACAGAACAATGTAAAAACAAGCAAATAGGAAAATTTATTCCGCCTTAGATAGCCGGCAAAATCATAAATCAATCTTATACTATTTCATCACCGACAGCAAACATAGTGGGAAATCGAACTAATATACTAAATATATATAATTTTGTATTATCAATAAAATATTAAACTTATAATGTGTGGTCTAAAAGGGAGTGTTTTCAACCGGTTATATAAGTTGTTTATGGAAATTGCACCGCAGTTTTATTTTTTTTAAGTATTTGACAGAACTACTTCTGCTTTTACTTTTGCGGTGCAAAAGCTGTTTTTGCTTATAATCCAAAAGTAGAGGAGGAGATGCTTCTGCGATAGAAAAGCAAGCAGTGATATTTTTGAAAATAAACGAAATCATATTTAAGACCATGTTACCCTTAAAAATTATTTATATTATTAAAATATACCATTTTAATCGAATTGTAAGGGTAAAATTATATTTTCCTTATATACATATAAGAAGAGCAAAAACCTTTTCAAACACTGCTATTAAATTTTATTTTGTAGCATCAGAGTTTTTGTAAACACACACTATTTTTTTTTACAAATCACTTTTTTTAATTTTCTCCATTAAAAAGTGCTTTGCAAAAGTAGAAGCATTTGCAAACACATACTAAGTAATTATCAAACATTAATTAATAACAACCGTCAACATTCTAATAAATGATTATGAATAAAAATCTATATAATTAATAGAGTAAACTTAAGTTTTTGCTCCATTTTATGAACAAAAGACAGTTGTTATTATTATTATTATTATTATTTTTTTTCGTTATCATTCTAGTAGTTCAACTTCAACCTGACACAGATTTACTAAACAAAATATCACCATATTATAATCGTATTAATTTTTTTACTACACGCTGCAAAAATCGGGCCGCATATTATAGTCCTGTGACCCACAAATTTTATAAAAAAAGGTTATGACTGTTTTTCAATGTATGTTCTTTTTGGAATTGTGAACTGGACACATTATCCTGCTATATTTACTTACTAAATGATTAACCTTCAACTTTTAAAATAGTAATCCTTATGTCATCGATTAAAACTCCCAATTTGGGACAAATTTTCTCATCTAGCGGACCCTAATTTCGGCCTTGAAGTTCATATGTAGAAATCCGCACTCAGTCACACGATGATTGGTGTGGCTCTTTTACTTACGCATGGGTAGCGATCTGATGCCCCATCTACATTCCGGCTCATACCCAAAATATATATATATATTCGCATTGATTGTATGTGTTGATGATTACATGTTAGATGTTTAAGCTTATGTGTTGATTCTATTGTTGCATGTTCATATCAACGGCTTGAACTGTTCATAGCAAGCTTATTTCGCAAAGGGTTGTAATGAATGGCGGTTACGTTGTTGTTGTTGATAAATGGTGGGGATATTGTCGATTTGTGCTATGTTTATATGGATTGTAATGAAGTATTCATACCAAGATTATTTCGAGAAAGCACAGTGAATTTATTTGTTGTCTCTCACACATATCGATCCTAATATGAGGATTCACCTGTTATCCTATTTCTGTTAAGTTGTGCACATTATTTAGTTAATAAGACATAAGTTTAAGAGTTTATGTTACCACATGTTTTATAACAGGGTAATGCTATGTGTATATCATTATTTGACACACTTACTAAACACACATATGTGGCAACAATCACAATTACAATTAAAAGAAAATAAAATAATATCAATATTAAAATTGTGGTTGAGATTATTTACACATTTGTGCTTAGTAAGTATGTCGAATTATAGTGTACAAATAATATTTTCCATTATGCCATCTTCCAAACTCATTTGCAATAGCAATAGATGTGTGCATTTAGATTATCACTTATCTATAAATATTGTTCGTGTTTGTTCCTCAATAATTTTCTGGTGTAAGTATAACAAAGTCATTCCTCAATGATTATCAATAAGGTAACTTATCCCCAAGCAATGTGTATATGGCCAGCTTATTTGCTGAATAGAGGGCACACTCAAGTTACAAAACAAAGTCATGTACATGCCATCAAAAAGCCAAGTTCATGTCACATAAACTGAGTATATCCAGTTGCTTGATGTCAAAACATATACTGCAACTTGCTGAAATGATTCTGTCCTCACAGCAAGAGGCTGCATCATCGAGTATGAGCAAAGAGACAGTAAATGAGGCTCTGGAGACGACTATAGATGTCGAAATTGGATGTGATGCAACTTTACCAGAGGGAGGAGAGGACTGGATTGAAGTGAAAAATTGAAAGAAAAACAAAGAGCCGGCGACGCAAGCCCTACCAACCAAAGAAAAAGCCATTCCCCAGTCCAAAAAACTACCTTTCTTCATAGACAAACTGAGGGCGAATACAACCTCACTGTTTTTTACTAACTTCCCCCCCAACTGGTCTATGCAAGAAATGCAGGATTTCTTCAGGAAACATGGTAATGTGAGAGATATCTATGCCCCAACGCATCTGGAAACGCAAGGTAAGCGATATGGATTTGTGAGATATGATAAAAGTTCAGACCTTGTTGAGTTATTGTAGGCTATGCAGGGATGCAGAATTGGCACTACTATACTGCAGATCAATCTGGCAAGGAACCCCGAAGAAGCCATTAGAAATCACCACCAGTTGTCAGAAAAGAAAGGATGGGAAGGACAACCGAGGATTCAACAACAGATTGAGGAACTAGATGCTTTGGATTTCAGCCCGCTACTTGAAGATCAGCTATGGTTGGAATATTTCCTGGTTGGTTTACCCTCTCCATTACTGGACATTAATTCTATGTGTAGAATTTTGGAACAGCGAAGTTATACTGGGAGTACAGTAGTTAGACTGGAAGGGGGTGAGATCTTCATTAAATTGGATAGCGAAGAAAAGAAACTTATTCTGGTTAATGACATGGAAACCCAGGATCTATTATGTGTGCAGAATTTAAGGCCATGGAAGGTAGTAGATGGAAAGTTGGTAAGATCAATATGGATCCGCATTTATGGGACACCACTGCATTGCTGGAGTGACCAGTTCTGTAAAGAATCAGTAGGAAGAGTCCACTGCATTGCGAAGTAATACAAGTTGATAAAAAACCACAGATAAAATGGAGATGATGTATGGAAGAGTCTAGGTCCTAACCCCGTTAAGAGATACATTTATTAGAAGATTGAAAATAAACTTCCAAGCAGAAAGTTTTGAGATTTATATGGAAGAGGAAAGGGCAAACCTGTTGAAGCCCGGGTACCCAGGAAAATACCAGAATGAGAAAAAAAGATGGCAGTGGAAGGAAATTGTCACCAAGGGGGAAGCCAGTGAACAGGAACAATGGCCAGAGTTGGAGTCAGAAATAATACACCATCCGGTAGCGCAGAAGAATAGCAGGGAGGTCAAAACTACTGTAAACCCAGAGGAAGAAGAAGAACGAACAAAAAAGGGACAGGCAGGCAAGGAAAAATTGGAGAATACATCAAAGTTGAGCCCAAAACCACAAAGTCCTACAAACGTGGCAGCAAAAAGTATAGCTCCACTGGAGAAGAGCAGTGAAAATGGGAAGGGCAGTGGAAATGAAACAGGATCAGACACAAGGAAAACTAATGATATTCTGCCTACAGTCAGAACAACAACCAAAGATCAGCTAAATAAGAACACAATGGAGAAGACAGGAAAAGACAATAGAAAACAGACAACCAATGACAGAGAAGAGGTGGAAAAAATCAGGAGGAATGGTGGCTTCACGACCCTATTAGCAAAGCAGCAAATGACTATGATACCCTACATTAAATCACAATTTCGAGGGATCTGCAGAATGTTATCTTATTCTGAAGAAGTGGGGAAATCAACTGTGAGCAGGAGCTGGACAAACAGAACTCAACAGTACAGAGCATGGTCAGCAATACTTCGGATACAGCAAACAAATCAACCCCAAAGACAAACACGAAAAAAGGGGTGAGAATTACAAATGGGGACCCTGACTATGACCCATTCTACCTACAAGATATACTGGACAAGACTCTATGTACATTTAGAAAAACAACGAGGGTGAATATTTGTCAGGAACCAGAATCAGTAAGAAGATTAAAAATCCACACAACCCATATTCAGAGAGCAGTCAGTACACTAGAGGAGAACAGATTTCCAATTAGTACGAGTCCATCACACAATGAAATGGAAGTCAATGCCTTGAAGGAAACCGAAAGATTGGGAACTGCAGAAAGGGTGGATGAAAGCACAGGTATGGCAGACCGACCAGTAGGGGAGACTGACACAGTGGAGGAAGAGGCTAAGAAAACATGGGAACTAGCAAAAGAAGT